>JACVQZ010000117.1:4025-228118 GCA_019828575.1 Talaromyces thailandensis
TAGTGGTTACAGAATAATAATAATAATATTATATATTTTTAATTAATATAATTATTCTTTATTCTTATTATAATACTTAATTATTACTATATTAAAATAAATATTAAACTTACTTTTTTATAAGATATTTTTAATAATAATAAAATTATTTATATAGAATAATTATTAAGTTTTTATAATAAATTAAATCTTTACTATTATTTACTTTTATCTTTTTATAGCCTTAAATAATCTATTTATTTATAATATTAACACTTCTACTATAGCTATATAAAAGTAGATTTATTTCTTATAAAAGTTGATAAGTATTTCTTTACCTTTAAAATAGAAATACTACTAATACTTTATATAAATAATATTAAGATTATTAAACTAGATAAGATAATTATTAAAAAAATATATACTATTTTTAATAAAGAATTTAATATTTTCTTTATTAGTTCTACTTTATATTATTTTAATATAAAGATAGAGTATATGTAAGAAGGGGTTGTAAGAGCGTAGTTATTAAACGATAGATTTGTGCATAGGTTTCTTAGCAACAATATATAAGAATATATGTATGGATTAACTAGGCAGCTAATTGCTACCTTCTTCTATCTAACTTTAGTCTCCTATAGTTATATAGAGGTGTACTTATTTATATTAATACTTACTAACTAATATCTATAATTATATATCTTATATAATATAATCTATAATTTTAAGATTATTTATAAGTCTATTTATAATTAGATTTTATAGTTATTCTTTTTTTTAAAGACTACAGCCTTAGGGCTAAAATAGGATTATTATAAAATACTTATTAAGTTAAGTTTAGATTTATAGATAATAATCTCTAATTTATAATTATTATTAGATTATTAGAATATAAATTATTATTTAATATATTAATTATTATTTTAAGTTAATATATAGCCTAGATATATTAATACTTAATATATATAAGAATTTTTCTTTTATTTCTAAGATTTCTTTTTCTTCTTTTTCTTTTAATTAATTAGTAATATTATAAATTTTATAAATTATTTTTATTTCTATTATTTTTTAGTCTTAATATTTAATTTTTTATTAAATCTTTATTAATATTTTATTCTTTAGGCTTTTCTTATTTTTATAATATTCTTTTTTTATTAATTTAATAGATTTTAGTTTTTTATAAAATTTAAGTAAAGTTTTAGATATTAAATTATATTTTATTTTTTTTTTTTTTTAAGTAATGATTTAGTGCTTTTTTATTAATTTAATTATAGTTTATTAATATTATTAATTCTTATATTTTAAGTAAGAACTTTATTAAAGTATATATTCTATATATTAATTAAAATTTTAATTAATAATTTATAGCTTTTTGATATTTTTAATAAGCTTTTATATTATTTAGATTTATTAATTTACTTTATTTCTATCTCTAAAATACCTATTAATAAGAAGTTTATTATTAAATCTATTTATATATTTATATCTATATCTATATCTTATATAATATATTTTTATTTTATTATATTAGTAAGTTTTAATACTATTATATTTTATATTATTAGATTATTAATAAGTTAAATAAGTTATATATTTTCTATATTAAGCTTAAATATAAGTGCTTTAAAATATATTAATATAATTATTTTATATATTTTATACTAATATTAATATAGATTTTTAAATTATATTATATTAAGATTTAATAGTTATTAAAAGAATATTATATATTTAATAATTATAGTCTAGATAATAATTTTAAGAAAAAGATTTAGATATTTAATTTTATTATATATAAAAAATATATTATATTTTTAATATTTATTAATAAGAAAGACTTTACTATACTCTCTTCTATTAAATATAGAAAAGTAATTTTAATTTTAATAATTCTAATTTATCTAATAGACTTTATTTTTTAAGATATTTTTAGTACTAAAATAGTTTTTTAAAGTTAAAGTTTTTTTAGTATATTTAATAATAGAAAAATATCTCTAATTTTTTATATCTATATAAATAAAACTATTATTAATTATATTTAATATATTTTTTTTATATTTTATAGATATATAAAATAGTATTAAACTAATAAATTAATAATAATATAGAAAAATATAACTATATTATATAGTTTATATTTTATTTATATCTTTTATTTTTTAATAAATTCTTTAATAGAATTAGATTTTTATTATTTTTATTTTATTTTTTTTAATAGCTTTAGAGTCTATAAATACTTTTTATATATTATAATATTATTAATAGCTTTTTTAGATTTTTAGGTGTTTTTTTCTTTCTTATATTTATATTATTTTATAAAATAATTTTTTAATTTATTTTTTTTATAGTCTTATTATATAATTTTGATTTTATACTTAAGTATTCTATTTATAAGTATATCTTTAGATAGTATTATATTCTTTATTATGTTATAGAATAGTTCTAATAATAATATATAAAAAACTAGATATAATATTTAATAATAAAATAAGAGATTTAGCTTATATATATTATTTTATATATCTAGGATTTAGAATAATCTAATTAGCTTAGAATTAAACTTCTTTTTATTTTTAAATAGAGTGATATTTTTAATATATAATATAATCTATTTATTAATTTAGAATTATATATCTATATAATATTAGTTAAAATATTTAATTTAAACTTTAATAGCTTTGCTAATAATATCTTAGAGTATTAATTATTTTTTATAGATTTCTTTTATATATTTAATAATTAATTTTTATATATATTTTTTTATTAGATCTTTATTCTTCTCTTTAATCTTAAAAAGTATATTATTTAAATTAATATAGAATTTATTATAATATTCTATTAGTATTTTAGATAGAGATATTTTAATAATATTATATTTACTAATATTATATATAATTTAAGCTATAAGAAGTTATTTTATTTAATTATTCTACTTAAAATTAATATATATTTAAAGAAAATATTTTAATATTTAATTCTATTATTTAGTTTAACTATTAATTTATAAATAAAATATTATAAAGATTTTTTTAATATATTTATATACTAGTATAGTGTTTTTTAAAAAATAAATATAAAAAGCTATATTCTATTATTTATAATATAGTTTAATACTATAAAATATTTAACTATTATATAATATATAATTTATATAAGATTTTTTATATTTATATTTTAATTAATTAGTTTATATATTATATACTTAATTAATAGATAGATTATAATAAATATTAAATTATAAATCTTTCTCTTTTATATTAATTTTAAAAATTTTTAAATAAAATTTATTATAATAACTTTTTAAGAATATAATAATTTAAGAAATAGCTTTATAAGATTATACTTTTTATATTATAAATTTTTATTATATTAATAGATATTATATATATAATAATAATATTTAATATTAGATATTATATCTTACTAATAGTATTTTTAATTTATAACTTTTAATATTTATTTTATTATAAAATATTTTTTTTAAGAATTATTATAATTAATTTATAGAATCTCTTATTTTAAAATATAATTTAGTAAAATATATATTTTATTTTTAAATTAAAATAAATTATTACTTCTAATTAATTATTTTAAATATTATTTATTTTTTAATAATTTTACTAATTCTTCTCTTATAATAGTGATAAGCATATCTATTTATTAATATTAATAGATAATAGCTATAAGCTATTTTAATATATTAAAAAAAAATATCTTAGTTTATATAATTATTAATACTACTAATTATAAGATTAAAAGCTTTAGATTTCTTAAGATTCTTTTAACTATTTTTTAATCTATAAATATATTTTAAAATCTTAAATTTTTATTATTATTAATTTAAAAAGTTTTTATATCTTCTTTTAAATACACTATTTAAATCTATATTTTATAATTTAATTTATCTTATAAAGAATTTTTTAAATTTAAAAAAAGATTATAACTTAGTTTTTTTTTTAATATTAATAGAAGTATTTTTCTTTTACTAAATTTTTTAATATAGTCTAATCTATAACTTAATATATCTATAGAATTCTTTATTCTAAGCTAGTACTTAATTATAAAATTAAATATTATAAACTTTTTAGTTTATTTAACTTATTTATAGTTTAGTTTCTTTATTAATATAAAATATTATAGATTATTATAATTATAAAGTATAGTAATTATTTCTTTATTTTTTTTAAAATAATATTATTAATATTTAAATATTTTAATAATAGCTAATAGCTTATTATTATATATTTTATAATTTAACTTTATAGATTCTATCTTCTAAAAGAAGAATATTATAAGATATTATTAAATATTATTTAGAAATAATTAATTAATAATATTACTAATTATAAAATTTAAAATATTAATTTCTATTTTAAAAGAAAGCTTTAGATTAAAATATTTAAATAATAATATTTTAGTAAATACTTTCTTAAGATATTTAAATATATCCTTTATCTCTAGAATAAAAATAAATTTAATATTAATTTTTTATTTTATTTTAAAGCTTTTCTACTTTTAATTATACTCTTTAGTTAGATTAATTAATAAAATTATAATTTATAAAAAGCCCTCTATAAATTATTAGTAAAATTAAATAAATTTAATAAATTAAAAGATCTTATAAATATTTATAGATTTAGACTAGTTTTAGATAATAATTATATATTCTAGCTCTATCTCTATTCTATAAGATATAATAATAAATCTTAAATAATATATAGTATCTATTTTAAAAACATATTTTAATAATTTAATATATAATTTATATTTCTATAATCTATTAAGAATTATTTAAATATTTAATTTATAGGTATGCTTATTCTTTAAATAAATAATAATATTATTAAAATAAGTAATATAATATATATTTAATAGATTATTAAGAGTATAATTAATATATAATTAAAAAATTATAAATATATTAGCTAATTTAAATAGTATAACTATATATTTATAATAACTATATCTAGTATAGAATATTATTTTTTATTTATTCTCTTTCTTAATTCTAATCTAGTGATATACATCTTAGAGATCTAATTATATAAAAATTACTATATTAGCTAGTTTATTTAATATATTATTAATTAAAAATAATAGATAGTAATTTTTAATTATTATAATATTAAATTTCTAATAATTAATATATAAATAAAGATTATTATTTTTTTTTAAAATAAATAGAATTAGAATCTCTATTAAGTTTTTTAATTTTTAAATCTATTTTTTTACTAGATTTATTATAATATATTTTTTAAGAACTTCTTACTTCTTTAAACTAAATTAGTATATTAATTTATATAATAACTTCTTATTTAGTAATAAGTTAATAGTATAATTATATAATTTATAATTTAGAATTATTACTACTTATTTGAAGTTATTTCTTTAAGAATATATTAGTATATAATTAAATATACTTAAATAGTACCTTTTTAGATATAATTATAAATATAATTTTAATTTTCTATAAATCTACTAGATATACTAGATAAATAATTTATTTATTAATTATTATAATTATTATTTTTTTAATACTAATCTTTTTAATAATTAAGAATTAATTTTAATCTTTTAATCTAGATTAATCTATATCTTTCTTTAAGTTAAATTATTACTAAATCACCCTTTTTTATATATAGTAGTATTATAATATAATAATTTATACTATAAATAAGTAGTAATACTATTTCTTTATAATCTAAAAGATATCTAGATTAATAAATTTATATTATAGTATATCTAGAATAAGATTATATTTTTATATAGATATAATATAAATTATATAATAAAATTATTTATTTTTATTTAACTGATCTACTAAGTTAGAGATTATAATATTAAATATAATCTTTTTAAAGATAAGAATTATATATTTATTAATTACTTTTACTATTACTACTATATTAATAAGTTTATATAAGTGCTTTCTTATTTATTTTTTATTAAGAAAATTATATTAAATTATTATATTTAATAGTATTAGCATTCTTATTTATTCCTTAGAAATATTAATATATATATATAATTTAATATATAGTCTCTATTAGATCTTAATAGCATATATTATAAGTGTTTTTACTATAGTATTATTATTAAAGAATTATTTTAATTTAAGATATTTAGAAATTTTTTTAGAATTCTTCTTCTAATATTAATTTTTAATATAATTTTTTTTTTTTATAGAATCTATATATTACTATATCCTTATTATCCTTATTATATAATTTAATACAGACACAGTTATTATTTAAGCTTAGTAAATATTAAGAATTCTTATTTTTAGAATTCTTATTCTTCTCTTTTAGATTATAATTATAATTCTAGCTTTAATTAGATTAATTCTATTTTACTTTTATTAAGATTTTATATTATTTCTTATTTTTATACTTAATAGTAGTTATCTAACTTATAAAATTATTATATCTAAGAGCTAGTATTTAATATTAATAGTAATTATTTTAAATATTTTTATAAAGAATAGTCTTAAAATATTTAATTTAAAAATATTCTAGTTATTTAATACTTATAATATTCTCTTATTATATAAAATAAGTATTAAACTTTATTACTATTTATCTAATCTATTATTATATAATAAAATAATTTTATATTATAGCTTTCTTTTCTAGTCTTAAATTAATAATATTATAAGATATTTAATCCTTAAATTCTTCTTATATTAACTTCTTTAGATTAATATACTTACAGAATACTATTTATTTAAACTTTATTTTATTCTTAAATTTTTAGACTATAATAATAATTTTATTATAATTTATATATTTTTTAGTATAGTATTACTAATTTATATTAAAATAGTTTTAATAAATAATAAAGAATAGTTCTCTTTTAAAAAGATCTAAATCTTTATAATTATTATTTTCTATTATTATTAATATTTTTTTATTATTTTTTTAAAAACTTAACTTATAGTATTTTTATAGTTTATTATTATTAAAAATCTTTATATCTAAATTATAGATACTTTAAATAATAATATAAAAAATTAATATATAGATTTATAATTATATTTATTTATTTAATTAAATACTCTTTAATCTAATATAGATAGAAATAATATTTATTAAAAAAACTCTACTTAGAGTTTAAACTTATAGAAAAAATTTTATAATATATTTCTATCTTAGATATTTAAGTTATAGAAGCTTAATCTTTACTTTTTATTTATTAAAATTTTTTAATAATATAGCTTTAAGTTCTTTTTATATATAGAAGTCTAGATTTTAAGCTTTATTAAATCTTTTTATAGATATATTTTAGATTTTTATATCTATAGATTTTTAGATATTAGTATTTTTAATATATTAATTATTAATAATTCTTCTTATATTATTTATACCTTTAGTCTAGCCTTAGAAGAGAATTTTAAAAAATTTATTTATTTTTTTATTTAAAATATCTAAAAGTTTTAAAGAAGATTTATTTTTTATAATATAAATTAAATCTTAATCTTCTTCTTTAAGAGATGCTATAATAGAATATATAATATATTTTAAAAATATAATTAAGAATATTATTATAAGATTTATTTAATATCTAAGCTCTTATTTCTATAAGTAATTAGACTATAAGAAGGAATTATAAAAATATAGTTATTAAATAATAGATTTATATATAGATTTCTTAGTAATAATATATAAGAATATATATATAGATTAACTAGATAGCTAATTATTATCTTCTTCTATCTAACTCTAGTCTCTTATAATTATATAAAGATGCGCTTGTTTGTGTTAGCGCTTACTGACTAATACCCATAATTATATGCCTCATGTGATATGATCCATGGTCTTGAGGTTATTCACAAGTCTATTTGTAACTGGGCTTTACAGTATAATACTAAAATATATATTTTAATACTCTCTTAGTATATATATTTTTAATATATTATTAATATTTTTAATTTTAATTTTATTAAAATTATTACTATATTAATAGAGAAAGGCTTAAAACTATTTAAAAATACTAAATTAGTAAATAAAAAGCTTAAAAAGCTTTATAATATAAGAATTAAATTAATTATATATCTAATATTTTAAACTAAACTAGATTTAGCTTAGTCTATAATAAAATTATTTTATTATATATTAAATTTAAGTAAAGTTTATTTTAAAGCTTTTATCTAGACTATTTATTATATTTATAAAATTCTTAATCTTAAAATCAAATATAAATCTTATAATAATATTAAAAAAAATAATATTATAGATTTATTTAGAATTTTTAAAGCTTTTATAAATATTAATTATATTAATAATTTAGATACTTACTACTTAATATCTAATATAATTTTTAAATTTTATAATAATTTTATATTTTAAAAATTAAAGTTTTAAACTATTATTTTTTTATTAATATATAAAATAGAGTTTTATATTTTTATTATTATTATCTAAAATACTATATAGCTTATATTTCTTATAGAGAGATTAGATTTTAAAAATATATAATTAATAACTATATAATCTAATAATTAATCTACTATTAATCTAGTTTTTAATATATAATTTTATTCTTAGTTAAAATATATAAATATATAGTACTTCTAGATATATAATATAATTTTTATAGATTTTATAGTATTTAAGTATATCTCTATAAAAAAGTAGATTATAGATATATTTATAAAGTCTTTTAAATAAATTAAATTTTTAGATTTTTACTCTTAATTAAAACTTAAGAAGATCTATTAATATTTCTTAATTAAATTATATATATAGCTTTACTACACCTTAATTACAAAAATATATTAGTATAAATAATTTTTATATATTTCTATTATATATTTCTATCTTTATATCAGATTGCTATATATAAAAGCAGGTTTAATATTTAATATAACTCTTTAACTAAATTACTTTATATTAGAGTTGTAAGGAATTAATATTTAGAATAGAAATATTAGTATGTGGATAATAGGTATAAATAAGAAGGGATTCCCACTGCTAGTACAGTTATTAGTTAGATCATACAATCAAGCAATATTCTTTCCCTTCTTACAAATCTTTACACGTCAACAATATCTGCATGACATGACATTCCCTGAAGCCTTATATATAACTAACAGATACTTCTCGCTACTAAAGAGAAAGAAAATAATCGTTGACTTCATAATTCTAGTAGATCTTGATTAGTTGGACTTATTGTCCAGATATTTTGGGAGGAACTCCAAACCTGCTATACTTAGTTGATGGCAAGCAATACAGTGAGTGAAAAATAAGTAAATTCAATGTATTACTTTGCGAAGGGAAGATCGTACTATTGTTGCATCTTGGTAACTGGAACGCACGTACATGCCGATTGGAATCAGAGCAGGGCATATATGTGGCCAACTGAAATATGTAGTAACACTAGACAAACAAATAGGACTTTGAGTAGTGTGGCTGATTTTACATCAGTGCTAGGCATATCGATCAATATGGGCGCCTGCCGCATATTCTTCCACTCTGACGTCTGGAAACTGAATGTCTCAATTAGACTTAATAAAGTGCATTGCAAGCAAAGCACCCGGCCTGATACCATTCATAGTAGCCAGAAGCGCTTGATGCTTTGAATGTGCTGGGAGAGTGAAGATTGCAATAACTCCCCTCCATAAAATAGACATTTGTACAATCAGACGTAGACAAGCACTGCGCACCACAAACAGCAGCACTCTCCACATATGCACCAGATGTATAAGAAATAAGCAATGTCGTTGAAACATCATCTGATAGCCCGTATGCACCGCAAGCCTCGCCTGAGGAAAAGCAGGACACGTCATACCATGAGTAAGAACCGGTAGCATTGCTTGCTGCAAATGTACTAGTACCCTTATGCAAGTTGCAATAGCGTCCCTCAATAAAATAGAGATTTGTGCAAGAAGGTGTTAATAGGCATTGAGCTCCACAAGCAGCAGCGCTACTAACATAAGGGCTTCCAGCTGTGTAGGAGTCGATCAAAAGTGACCCTGAATTATCGTGTGAGGCCCCAAGAGCGCCGCATGATTCCTGTAAGAAGCATGCTGCCTCGTACCATAGATAATAACCAGGATTAGTGCTCAATGCCCAGGTGCCTGTACCCTCATGCAGATTGCAATAAGTTCCCTCAATAAAATAGAGGTTAGTACAAGAGGGCGTTGCAAGACATTGAGCTCCACAAGCAGCAGCACTTTTGACGTAAGGGCTCCCGGCTGTGTACGATTCAATTAATAATGATCCGGCATTATCATGGGAGGCTCCAGGGGCACCACACGTTAAACCAGCTTGAGAAGGGGTTGACAAGATTGAAGCTGACGTGCAGGTTTCAACACCAACACACACGTAATCACCGAGGTCCAAGTATTGGCAGCTTGTACCAACCGCTGGGTTCCAAGCATAAAAATCAACCAGGCTAATACCTTCATTGCTTGATATAGTACCACATTCATCACCGCTGACAACCAGATAGAACTTGTCACAATTGCTTGCCATGCCCGTCTGGTGAGGGGTTGGAGTAGGAATTCCGTTTCCAGTAGCTGTTGGTGTGGTGCTTGTGGCGGTTGTTGTAACTGAACATGGCGGTGATGTGCAACTTTCGATACCAACACACACGTAATCACCAAGGTCCAGGTACTGACAGCTTGTACCAACCGCTGGGTTCCAAGCATAAAAATCAGCCAGGCTAATACCTTCATTGCTTGATATAGTACCACATTCATCACCGCTGACAACCAGATAGAATTTGTTGCAATTGCTTGCCATACCCGTCTGGTGAGGGGTGGGGGTAGAAATTCCATCGCCGGTGGTCGTCGGTGTTGTTGTGGTAATTATCGTTGAGGGACTTGTTGTGGTTGAGCTTGAAGAGACGGCTGTGCTCGTTTCAAAATTAATCTGGATACAGTAGTATAAACCTGGAGCGATGGTACAGCCGTCACCCAGTTCAGTGACGATTGGATTCTTGGATCGGGTTAGAAGAAATGACTTGGATAGGAGATCGTAACAATATTAGAGCTCTCACCCATGCTTCAAATTCAGCTGCGGTTATGCCGAAGAGCACTTCGATATTCTCACAACCCCACAGGCTATTATATCCTACCCAGTTGGTGCATTGTGAAGTCGTTCCGGGGGCCACAGCACCTGGGGGAGAGACCAAATAAGCTCTCCCAAAGGCGAAGACAGTGCTTAATAATACCAATAGTAAAGACTTCATGGCTTCTCAGGAGTTGTCAGTCGGAGTCAACGTCGAGTATCTTGAAAAAATTTTCGACGACAATGTAGGCAAACGGAGCAGATTATAAGTTGGAGAATTTGCTTCCGGCTGAGTTGATTACAAACTGTAATTGAAGCTAAGTGCCCGAACTATTGCCTCTGGAGCCCAAATCTAGAAATAATGGAGACAGAGTAGCATCGGAGCAAGCCACTAGGAATAGGCAGCAATTGCTGTGAGTTTTGGGACCTGGCATCTAGCGCAGCCATCGAGTCAATATACCAATTTTTAGGATCTACTAGGCATTACTGTATCATACGCTGGAGAATGCCTAATGTTGTTTACATCTACTGTATTTTTATGTTCTCCGTTTCGTATATGTCTATTATTGCCATATACAGCTCCTCTTTTGGTGTCTCAGGCCCCTTATTATAGTTGCAAACATTGCAAAGCTATTATACGTAGTATATTTATACTTGACAACGTACTCCTGCCTGGAGCGAGGCAATGATTGGGTGAATTTGAGTCCAGCACGGAGGTTAGCGGTAGCTATACAGCGCAGATCGTATCCCATCGTATGATCTATATCGTGTACGGGCAGTAGACCCAGAGGATTAGCTCGTCATCCCCGCATTCGAAGTTATCACCGTCTGTATATTGTGCTTGACAGCCCCATCGTAGATCGCCTGGGCAACTCAAGTTACCCGGAAGATCATCGTACGTATAAGAACAACCTTGGTATCCTCCCCCATTGAGGTTGAAAGTACCTAAGGGGGGTTGTTCATGCAAATCGGCTTTCACAGGGCCAGCAACTGTGGGAGCAGTGCATATATAATTTGGCAACAAGCCATCATTGTAAGGTACATCATAAGCGATGGCTTCTCCGGCTTGGACGTTGTAGAAGATTGCGAAAGTCCTTGTATCTGATGGGTCTGGTGCGGTTGTTGACGTGGGTGTGGCGCTAGATGTGGCGGTAGTAGTGGTGGTGGTGCTCTGCGGAAACAAAGATGACCATATCGGAGCCAAAATTGTGTAAACAGCGGCTAGTGCAGCGCTATCGACTGGGCTAGGTATGGGATCCCCTGTGATAAGCGCCGGCGCTGGAACAGTGAGAGTCGCGTGATCGCTCGAGGTCGACGTAGAGCTTTTGCTAGTATCTGATTGACTTTGATCTCCATCACCATCATTGTTGTCATCATCACTTCCATCGCCAGAACCTGCAAGATGAGGCGGACAAAATGGGCATGCTGAATCGCAAAAGAGCAGACCTGTCACAAAATCAGTAAAATGGCGATCATAAATATATTTGAATCAATGTAAGCCTCAAACTGACAGGGTATTCCGCAACCGCTGGTGCACGTTCTTGTGGGTTTTGCACTCGTGTAAGTCGTGGTACGTGTATTTAAATTTTTATCCGGGGTCGTAGCAGGTGTAGTGGGATATGGATTTGGGGTGATTGTTGTGGTGACTGGTGTCCCTGTTATCCCACCACTGATAGTTGTCGAACCTCCAAAAGTTTGTGTTGCCGGCGGGGTAATGTATGTATAGGTTCCTGATGTGTAGGTTGTTCCAGGATCAGTGGTCACTGTCCCCCCATTGACAATCGTTACACCGCCCCAAACTCTTAGTAATCGTCCAGTGTTAGTATCTGTGTAGCAACTTCCATCAGGGGAGCAAGGCTTACGGAGTGATAACAAGTGGAATCAAACCAGGCTGGATTGAAGAAACCATTGTCAAAGTAGTGCTGGTTTCTCCAGAAGAGATACTGACACCCCACACGTCAATTGTTGATCCGACATCTACATACCAGCGTTAGCAATCCAATGCCCGAAATCCGAAGATGATATGACAACATACATGGAGGTACGGGCAACACTGTCGGAAACGAAAGGGGAATGTAAGATGGTATTAAAGTTGTTGTTGTTCCCCAAGTTCTGACAACTGATGTTGGAGTAGAAACAGTCACCACTACTGATGTTGATGGAAACACAATAGTAGTTGTAGTTGGCAGTGTGAGTGGAGGCATCACTAGTGAGCAGGGTGGTATGCAATTCACAACTGGTGTTGAATCTGTCCATACGCTTGGGTCGACGTATACCACTCCTGAACCACCATCATGGCCATCACCCGTTTGATCAAGATAGTCCGTTGTCCCATTATTTTGAAGATCTATCGCCCAGTCCGAAATTCCGCCCATATTCAAAGCCTGGTATAGCAGGATTCTGGTCGCCTTGTTATCGTCGTCCATGTACGACACCCATTGATCGTCATCATAGATAAGGATATTAGAGAAGCTGTCATCCACATATTGCAGCATTCCGGAACTATTTTGGGATATAATAGTATTTATCTCACCGTTTCCTAAATAGCCTGAAGTATTAGTACATGCGCCGGGCTTTGCTCCAGACTCTGGCCCGGTATAGGTGCACATCTCAGTATAACAACCCGGATCTGTCATCTGGAATGCTCGACCGTAACTAGTTACCCCGACGATCACTTGTGTGGAGGGGACTCCCGCCTTGGTTATCATCGACAATGCATTGACAGTTTCCGTTAGATTGACGTCAGACCGAAGACAGTTACCTGCAGGACATGCTGGATCGGAATAGGCTGCTGCATAGTCCCATTGGCCATGAAGGTCATAAGTCATGAAGATTATGAAATCAACAGCTTGAGATATAGCTTCGATTGCAAGATTCCGTAGATACCAGTATGATGCAGGAGCCGTCACAGAGACCAATATTTCTGGACCAGTGCTCCTCGCTATGTTCAGTTCTAACAGAAAAGCATAGAAGTCAGAAGCATCTTCTGCACTAGAAGGTGGTATTCCTCGAATATCGGATTCTCCAGGATACTCCCAATCAAAATCAACACCATCAAGACCATAGTCAAACAGAAAACTAATCACATTATTGATGAACGTCTGTCTATTTGCGCTTTGAACAGCTTCCCGAAAGATCTCATATGTCCCCGGACTGGTTGAGAATTCCCATCCTCCGAAGGATATGATTTTTTTCACATCTGTCATGGAGACAAATAAGTCGAAATTCGCACCCAGGGCAGTGATGTTGATAGAGTAATCTGCATTCAAAACAGCAAATGCGAGATATATATGGGTGTATGCACTTGTATTGACTGATGCGATACTTCCAGCAAGACAAGGTCTTTGCCAATCGTAACCTTCAAAGTATCCGATTTTCAAGAACTCCCCTGGAGGTTCAGGGGCAGTAATAATATCAGTACCACAATTTGATATGCAGCCATTCTGTCCTGGAGCTGCGGTACCAGGTGCTCCTGTTGATGAATTACTTGGAGTGCAAAATTCGGTAGTAGTTCCACATTGGCCCCAAATATCACAACAGGCATTCAAAGGGCACTCATTTAGAGTGCTCAAATCAAATCCAGGGGGGGCAGTAGCTGTACCATTCATCTGGGGCCCACAAACTGCATTAGGCACATTCACTGGCATTGGAGGATAACCAGAGCTCAGGCAGATATATTGACCGATCTGTAGATCAGAACATCCCATCCAGCCCCATGTCCCATTATTGTAACTCTCAATGTCCGTAACAGTAATGCCGTAAGTAGCAGCAATGGTTGAACATATGTCTTTGGAAGCCACCGTATACGTAGCACAGGTTCCATTAGAGTAGGGCTGGGGCGAATTCTTCCTTTGTAGAGTTCTCTTCAACAATGTACTGTTGAGCATGGTGCTGTTTGAGATTATATTACCCGACATAGAGGTTGGAACGAGGTAGCTGATTGTCTGCCAGCTTGTTGTTTCGTCAAATGCAGTGATGCAACTTGAGTTTCTCCATCTTTGCACTGCTCCTTGCACTGACGCCCAGTCAGAGTTGGTATTCAATATAATACCGATAGTGTAGTCCGCACTGAGCTGTTCTCCAGAAGGACACAACTGCGCAGCCAAAGTACCAGAAATCTTGTTATCATGTATATAAGATAAGAACTGCTGCACAAAAGACTCAGTTATATCTTGGCTGCCCATCACTGCATCTGCATAAAAGCCAACGACTGCGTCGCTAGAGTACGCGAACGCAATCTCCTCATCACATGAAGTATCAGTTTGCAAGTGTGTCCGCAACTGTTGAACTGCCAAGATTCCACTGGTCGTACTTCCGGGATCATTTGAGCCAGACCATCCTAGCTGCAGTGTTGAGTTCACACTAATAGATTTTTCAAGAGAAGCGCATGATTCTTTATTGCTCCTTTTAGCTGGGGGAATGCTTGCCGCGGAAGTGCATGCGTGCAAAGTCAAATGGGTGCTCTGGTCATCCAGAGGATTATACAGTGCAAAATCTACCACCATTGACTGGTTACACAATGAGAGGCGATTTAAGTCATGGTAAACTGTCCAACTGCTTGATTCGGTTCCAGCATCTGCACAGCTAACCGGGCACCGATTGAAGCTGAGCTGAGAATTTGTGACGACTTTTTGGAATGGGCCATCCTTAGTGCTGTTTGTCTGATTTCTCGAAATAATGGATATTGGGTGTGCTGCCAGGAAGGCATCTAGAGCCTTTGGCGCTTGAAAAGGAATGGAGTTGGCAAGTACCGTACTGATAACAAGCACATAGAAGCTCAACAGCATTTGGCAATGATGAATCCTCGAAGCCATCGGTACCAAGTTGGAGAAAGGCTGGAGTTTGTAAGATGAAAGCGAAGTATGACACTTTGGGGAGATCCCATACGGACCATATGAATCTAACGCACGAAGCTAGGCAGATACGGTACAGCATGAGCAACAACGCTATACTTCAGTAAGTCTCAAAGCTTCATGGCACGGCAAATGATCTTTGCAGCGTACCGTTTTTATGAATGTCCGGCCGTCTTACCCGTTGATGCTAGACAGTAGACACGCGGGAGACGTTTTCGGTTGCCGTTAGTTCCGCTGACAACTGCGACTCGCGAGACCCATAAATACTCGTGCCTAACACCGGCCTAATGCCGCTATGAACGCCTCCATCACCACTTTTTGCCATCTCATCATTGCGGCGGCTACTTGATGATTTTCATTGGTTTCCTATTGGGGCTATCCGGTGTACAGTGGCCGAACAAGAGAAGCGGCCAGGTACAAATTAAAAGCACATAATATTAAATTCCTATATTAGTATGCTGTTAGACAATTTTCAGGGTCTAATATTGACATCTTTACGAGGCAGTGCTGATTCCACCGGGTTATCTCGGTCCCAATTTACTGAATCCTGTTCCTTACAGCATGGTTAAATTTTACTACGATTCTCAGTCGACACCTAATGACTGAGTAAAATGATATCAACTATAGTAGGCGCCGTTCCAGCGCCGTTGTACGCTATCAGTAGTGTCTGTCTACAATATATAGGTACTTTATTGCTGAATCCACTATCTATCACACCGTAACATTGAAATCTACGAATGAACCCTAGGTCTTGGATCATTCTTGACTTTCGAGCTATCGAAGGCCAACGTAGGCTAAATGCTAATACTTGCGGCATTTTTAGCCCAAGGGCCCCCAGCTCATGCCGTCCAGAGTTCAATCACCTATGATAAGTCGTACAGAGATTGGTTGCTAATCGGGGAGCTCACACCCACATCCGGGTTTGGCAGCACTACGTACAAACATAGTACGCAGTAGCTAGACGATATGTACTCGGTTACAATGAAGTGTGGGCTACTTTTTCTAAGCAAGCCAGCGCTATATTAGCGAGGTGCCATTGAAGCATATCACAATAATCACATGTGTTAATTGGACATAGTCAAAGAGTTCCAGACATTTGCTATCAAGTCCTACCATGGAAGGTGGAAATCCAACCGCACGCCGTGAAATATGGGCATGGGCATGTGCATGGCCAAGTTGAGTTTTTTTTCTATTTTGCTCAACTCGTTAATATTCTAAAGGAAATGTTTATGATAATGTGTCTATGCTCTGACTTGCCCACTTTCCTTCAAAATATCAATTCTGATACTTTAAAGAGCATATTTCTTCACCTTTAACAAATAGAATATTTTGGTGTGACAAGACTTCTCTCAAAAGAGTCTAAAACACTCTGTTCACTTCACAATGTCCATAATGAATCTTGTGAAGCTATGCATTCTTTTCATTTCCTTTTTCCCTTCCTGGCATGTGGTACATGCACAAATTTCAGCCTCTCAGCTTTTCGACACTGACGTCGGCACTGACCAAGGCCGTTGCACCACTGATCAACTTGCTAAGCTTAATGTGATGATTGCTGATGCACAAGAGCTCAACAATGCTGCCCTCTGGGCTATTGCTGCGATGAACACACCTACCAAGAAAGTGGTAAATTACTATTTCTCGGTCTATTTTGGTATTCTTTGGGACAATAGGGGCAATCCCTTGAATGCTGGGGCAACAACAGTCTTTAATAGAGTCAGAGGTCAATAAATCATCTTCGATCCCAAGTCGAACTAGCACTAATGAGGATAAATACATACAAACAGGCACTTTCAACGCCATAGGGACCTTTCTGCAAGGCGGCGGTCTTTCGTACTCTACACAACGGTCTTTTCTAATGTGCGACGACGCAGCTTACCAGCAAATGACATGGAATGAAGCAGCCCGGGATGACAGTGGCAACTGGTTGCCAAAAGCTGAAGGAGAATACTACACGATTCGGGATGTGTATAGTATCGCGGTCGAGGAAGAAAAGTGGCAACCATACTGGTTTGCGCCGCAAAATGGAATCGGGTTCACAAATTACCAACGGCCTTGCGTGGGGAACGCTGGCTTTGTCTCTTACTCAGAGTTAACTTCTAATTATGTGGAGACATTCCAATTTCACCGATGGGCTGGTTCCTTAACTATGTGCCCTGTCGTTTTTAGCGATAATCCTTACAACGCTTTGGTGGATTCCCTTGCGGACATTGTGTTTCCAATCCGAGCCTCTGCGGGCCGCTTGGATGAGCAAGTACCATTAGGTGCGGTCTTTCACCATGAACTGGCACATCTCACAAATCCAATTGTTAGGGATCACTACTGTAAGTTCTCTACAGGAACAGCATCATATATGTTGTCGAAATCATGGCTTACTCTGAAACTCAGATGCTTTGACCGATGTCGTTGAAAAACCATTGGAAGGTGATCCATTTGGATCCTTGAACGCCCAATCCTACATGTACTTTTCTATGGCAATTTGGTACTATTTGAAGACTCAAAATGAAGCGCAGCCCCTGACATATTACTTCGGTTGGTCGGACGATGACGCTGTTACTGGTCCGAGGAAACGTGATTAGTCACAGAACGAAAACCGGGATCCTAAGATCTTGTTTGGAGGTGAAGAGAGGGAAGGATTTGAAAATCATACCTTTTTCCTCAGAAAGGCAAAAGGCTTGGGGTTAGTCGTTTTCATATAAATTGGACTCTTGCAGCGAATATACATATGTAGTGATAAACTACTCAGTGTATATTTCCAAATACTGAACTGACTGTAGGTATGCGAAAAGGAAGTAGGTAAACACAGAACACAATCCTATCAAACATCGTATTCATAAGTTTAAGAACTTGCTAGGAGCTGTGACGGTAGATAATAAGGAGGGATAGGTCGTTTAACTTAGTGCCTGAATGGAACGAAGTGGAATGAAGGGTAAAATATCTACCGGGTGTAAAGATTTTCTAATATAGTACTGATTAAGGGGCAAAGTAAGGGTGGTCAACTCAATTTACTAGGCCTAAAGAGGTAACTCCTGCCTTGTTAGGTTAGAAAAATACAACAGGGCCATCAGCGCCAATAGGAATCGAACCTATACTGAAATAAACCTGGACAGGAAGGTTAGACTGCTTTTTAGGGGAGAAATCAATAGCACTAATCCTAAATAGGGTTAACTAAGGAACATCTTGTGCTGACTAAGGGTAAAGTGAAGGGGAGATTCCATTCAGCCCATGGGCGCGCCGGCACAGCGCGCGCGTTACCAGTTACTTTAAGTTAGTTAACTTTGTGTTCTGCTGACTAATACATGGTAACTAGCCTAACCGAGGTCACGTTGGTCTCGTGTCTGTCGTACATAAAGCTATCCGCAATAATGCCATTCCATCCACGGCCTTACAGGTACAGTACTGTATTTAAGACTCGTTGTGCCTTCAATGATAAAAATCTCAATCATCTTTTCTGAAATTCCACCTATCGTTCGCCAGCCACATTACATTATACGCTCGTCTCACATACTTCCATTCCGTACGGGAAGTAGGTACCACGTATAGCTCATAAAAATAATGAATACACTCAAGGAATCAACAATTGATGGGGAGATTGCTGCAATAACTCGAAAAATCAACCAGGAATCGTATTTCTTGCTTTCGCCCAACGGTAAGCGTGAAGCAGAATTGATATCCTACAACCCACAGAAGAAAATAGATTTCTTCAAGAGAATACTCTGCAACCTAGAGTTGCAACGAAGTGAACCAGATTGGGTTGTGATTAATGGGCAGGATCAAAATGATCATGATGAAATTTGGAAACATACAGAGCCAGGACCAAATTTCAAGAGTGCCGATAGACTGCCTGCATCTTGCATACTTGGTAAATATTCCTCGTTCTGTCCCAGTCATCAATGAGTAATCTCACTTGGTAATCAGGTCTGTTGATCGCGGGTGACAACACAAATCACTATTCTGGTGGCTCGTCTCTGTCCAGAATTGGATTCATCTTACATCAACTACAATTCATGAGGAGATTGTACCAGTCACGCATAATAGGGCTCGAGTCGGATATTGAGAGATGTTTAGACCTGGAAACGTGCGCGGCAGAGGTTGCTGCCACTAAGGAGAAGATACAGTTTTTTGAAAAGACAACACGCTACTTTGAGTCAGTTCTAGACCGTCATGCAACTGATTTGAAGTTGTGCCGGGAATTCGAAGGAATACAGTCATGCTTTACAGGTATGCCCCTACAAATCCATGATAGTTGGACTTATCAAATTAAATTGTGTCTTAAATATCTAGGGGGAAACAACTACTCTGAGGAGCCCAAGAAACCACCAAGAACAGGCTGTCTGTCTATCGAAGTCCATTCAGTCGAAGGCATTGATCATGCTGCCGCTTCTTCTAAGGGGAGCTTTGAAGTATCCATTCAATCCGATTTCGACTCGACGAACAAAATGGCGTGTCCAGTCAATCACGAAGGCCAGGCACAAGAGACGGAGGCATTTTTTGATTTCAAAGAGATTGACACTCATGCTACGATTCAATTACTTCTCTTCGATAGAGATGAAAATACTGAAAATCCTCCCACAATCGGTGTCCTCTTTCTTCGTGTTCTCGACATCATTGCACATCACGCTCGTGATACTCGTAATGGTTCAACAGGTTCAGGCGACGATCCCAATGCCTCTCCTTTTATCCCTATCAATGCTTGGTTCCGGCTAGCTCCTGCTGGGAAAGTTCATTTAACCATCAATTTCGGTAAGTTATCTTCCAAACCCCGGGGATTCAACTTCGACGATTGATTTATCCATCCTCAGCCGAGACCCCGATATCCTCAATGCAGATTCGAAAATTCGAGCAGCAGTCAGCACAGCTAGCAGAGAATCAGCAAAAGGACTCAGAACACACCTTCGTAATGAAAGAGTTCGATAGCGAGATGCGATGTTCTGTTTGTGCTGGATTTCTATCCCCCTTTCATCTAGGCGCGCAATGCACAACATGCAAGATGCTCTGTCACGTATGGTGTATGTACTCGAACTGGAGAGTGCTCTTGAGTGTACCACCATGTCTCAAAAACTCATCATCATCATCATTATCTTCAAGACGAAAACGAAAATCACATTACATGGATCAAACAGATCTGAAATATGATTCTCATCAATGGATTCCACTTCTGAATCTGTCAGCTAATTGGTGCTCTCACTGCGGATACTCTCTATCTTTGGGACAGGGGAATCAGGAGGGTGCCAATCGACAGTGTGAAGCGTGTAAAATCACTTGCCATGCTCAGTGTCAAGGCCTTGTGGCGAAGAGGTGCATACTTCAAGATCTTGCGCCTCCACCTTCGTCAATAATAACATGTCAAGGCAATCCTCTTTTTGCTGCTCAATCCGACAGAACATCCGAGGCTCGGACAAAAATTCGGACTAAGCCATATCTTGGTGAAACTCTCCCAAGTCTGGAAACGAATCTACGCGGATAAATAGTACTGTGGAGAACAATACAAATCATTGAAGACCCCTCGAGAGACTATTTATCCTTTCCCAATAGCTCCTTCAACTAAGTTGAAGGACGCCAGTGAAAAGGAGTAGAAAGGGCACCTATGCTCAGATCTCCTTCTTGCCAGGAGTGTTGCCATCATCATCTTAGGATCATTTTTATCAAAAAAACTTTGCTGGTACACGTCCAATATTTCTCTACTCAAGACTGTTTTTGGTTCGAAAGAAAAGTGATCTATTTCTGCTAGACCCATGCTAGACCCAACCCTAAGTCTTCTATTTAGGTACTCTGATCACGAACAGTGGCTATAAATCTTTATGTGGCGAGCTTCTAAGGTCCATAGTCAACAAACTGAGCAGCAAGCTTGACTCGACTGATTTAACAAAATACAAGCCTCTAACAATAAATATACACACTGGTAGAGATCTTTAATCAGCCCAAAGTCAATATAATTTGAGACTATGTATACAATGTCGAGTTTTCATAGGCCAAAACCATATAATTGAGACCACACTGATGTTAGATCGAGCGATTGACTGACATCCAGACTTATAAAACATCAATTCTCAATGTTCTCATCCTGGTCGAGACATGTACTCCGATAACCATCTAAAAAAATTACTACACAGATCCGATGGGCATCCGTAGCTAGTAATCTCTAGAAGACAGAGGGCTGTATTGGACACACGTTCTACACACCAAGACTTGACATTGAGCATGACAACTTGCTATACATTATGATATCCACTACCTAGACATTGGCACCTTAATCGCCCCCAGGGCCCAACATGGATGATGAGAATGGCACACACTGAGAGCATTGGTCAGATAAAGTATCACAATACATACCTGCGCATCAAGAACATCCGGCTTTCAGAGTAATTTTTCAATTTGCTTCCTCCGGCTACAAGATGAGGTAACACATACATAGACTGTCATCGCTGCGGGGTGATATAAATGTCATAGATTTTGCAGCCTTCAGCTTGGACAAATCTTGGGAAGCAAGTGGGAAGAGCAGTATCTGGAAAAAAAAAAAAAAACAAATTGTACTGGACATCTGCGGATACTTCCTTGGTCCATTAGGCCGGGACAGAAAAAACAAAGAACCTCCGGGTGTCTCACTCTGTGCTATTGTTGGATTAGCTTTTCCGACTGAAGTCACTGGACTCATTGCAAAATACCGTCAGAGTCGACTTTGTAGAATTACCTAGGTATGATGTTCCAATTTATCGGACCGCTTGAGGCCTTGTTCATGTAGTTTGATATTGTGCTCAATGATGTTCAGATCGAGAAGAAAGAGCAAATGTATTGGATGTGGTAACACTATTTTCAACCTTTGCGATAACTTATTCATTTTATTTTCTTACCCTTGTCATGTATATAACGTCGCTGTCAATGTCATTTTTCAAGGCTCCAATAGACGAGGTGAATTGACGTGTCGTGATCGAATTCAGGCTTTTTGGTGTCAAGCAAATGTGGTAACAATAGGATTGTTACCAGTGGTGTTTGTTTTCTCGTTACAGTTCGATGGTCAGACCACCTATCTGCTGTCACCGATTCAGAAAGGCGTATTTGAGGTAGAATGTTAGTAGTTGTGAGAAAATGAAGTTATTTCAAACGTTGAAAGGAGACAAGCTGAGTCTGACCGCCTTGCCGTTGCTTGGCAGAAAAACCCACGCGTCGCGGGGCTCTGATTGGCTCCGATTCAGGGTTAGTGCGCATTCCAAGAGTTCCAAGATGCCAACCAAGACTCGGACGTCGTCCCCCCATCCAGCCTCAGTATCCATTGCTCCTGAAATTGATTACTCGATGGGATCATGAGGTTATGAACTGAGCACTGGCAAGCCGATCGATCAAATGCAGAGGCGCTCGTCCGACAATTCGGAAGGGACCGACCATTCCTCGAAGACTCGTCCGCCTCTGCGCCTGTCAACCGATCCCGGTCATGGAGCTTCAACAACCACCACAAACTCAGATACCGACCCAGCCTTGCCGTCGCAAATAGCTTCTACGCCAGTCGCTCTCACCAATTCCGATCATCGCTTCAATAATAACAGTAATTCCGTCGTTTCCCCGCGATCCCGGAACTCCAGTGCCGTCCGAAACTCCTTCTCCTCCCTCGCCTCAGCTTCGCATGCCTCCCCGTCGCCGACGCCTTCCCCCAAGCCAATGGCCGCGATGATGCCCTTGGCGTCCCGGCAGCTCTCTTTTGAGGGTGCACCGGACACTTCTCAGCGCATCCGACACCATCGGCTTCGCAGTCCGTGGTCGATATCGATTCTGGCACTATCCACAGCCCTGGCCGGGGTCTTCTTCCTCCTATACATCGCACATTCCTTCGTGAACCGACCTGTTGGCGCCGATGGCTGTCAGGTACCCATGATGAGCCCGGCTTACTTGCGAATGGTCGGATTCGATGCTGAGCATACGAGGTTTGCAAGCAAATACAATCTTTATCTTTACCGCGAAGAGGGTGTGGATCATTACTCGCAGGAAAACATTGGAGTGCGTTCTTTCTACCGACTACGTTACTTCACCAAGCTCGGAATTCACACTGACATTGGATTTAGCTAAGCGGTGCACCTGTTCTCTTCCTCCCCGGAAACGCCGGTAGCTACAAACAAGTCCGCTCACTCGCTGCCGAAGCCTCGCGACACTTTCACGACGTTATTGCGTATGACAAGGACCGTCTTGATGCAGGAACTCGTAATTTGGATTTTTTCATGGTCGACTTCAATGAAGATATGGCTGCCTTTCACGGTCAAACTATTCTGGATCAAGCGGAATACGTTAACGAGGCTCTTGCGTATATTCTCTCGTTATACCACGACCCCAATCGCTCTCATCGCGATCCCACTCTACCGGATCCAAGTTCCGTCATCTTGATCGGCCACTCAATGGGTGGAATCGTGGCGCGTACAGTCTTGACCATGGCCAATTACCAAGCGAACTCCGTGAACACCATTATCACCATGTCTGCTCCTCACGCCAAGTCACCTGTATCCTTTGATTCCGACATTGTCCATACCTACAAGCAAATCAATGACTATTGGCGAGGCGCATATTCACAAGAATGGGCAAACAATAACCCTCTCTGGCACGTGACCCTCATATCAATTGCAGGAGGTGCGAAGGATAATGTTGTACCATCTGATTATGCCAATCTCGCTTCTCTTGTTCCTGAGACACACGGATTCACCGTATTTACATCTGGCATTCCGGATGTCTGGGTGGGAACTGACCATTTGTCTATCACTTGGTGCGATCAATTCCGAAAAGTCGTGATTAAATCACTTTATGACGTGGTGGATGTCCATCGGTCAAGTCAGACTAAGCCTCGAGCGGAGCGTATGCGCATATTCAAGAAATGGTTCTTGACTGGGATGGAGCCTACCGCAGAGCGCGCGCTTTCACAGCAGGGTCGGTATTTCTTCTCGTCGTATAATATCCCTACTAATTTGATTGATGTAGAACCCGATTACCTTCTTACGTTGGAGTCCAGCTCCAACAAAATCCTACCCCAAGGCGAACGTCTTGTTCTACGCGAGTTGGGAAATCACCAAGATTCGCTGACGCATTTAATGCCCGTTCCCCCGCAAGGTGTCCCGGGGAAGAAGTTCACTCTCCTTACAGATCAGGCCTTTGACCAGCCAGATGGAAAGTTGGAGGTTTTGTTTTGTACGGTTTTCCCCATGCAAGCCGGACGTGGAGCCGCTCTCTTCTCGATGAGAATGGATCTATCGCGCGGTGGGTCAGGCTCCACACGTCTGGCATGTAAGAATGCGGCTCCGGACAGGATACATCTTCCCGCATCTACGTCTTCATCACAAAAAGCATTCAGCGATGGGGCGCCTTTTTCGTATTTGCAATACGAATTGGAAGAATTGTCCGAGCACCAGTTTGTCGCCGTGGTAGATAAAGCCCAGACTCGCACGAATGGATGGGTCGTTGCGGAATTTTCTGATAGCTCCGATGCAGTCATCCCGACCCGTGTTGGACTCGGAAGATTGCTCAGTGCTGGACTTCACGTGAAGCTACCAGCCAACAGACCGATGCTCACAGAAGTCCAGATTCCGTCATTACACTCGAGCTTGCTCGCGTACAAGCTTTCTGTACAGAGCGCAGGCTGTCCTGACTCGTCTCCACTGTTCACGCCTCTTTTACGGCAGTCCATGCCAGGCCCTCACGAATCCAAATTCTTTGTCAATGTCCATGATGTCGATGTGAACCTCCATGGTGTCGCGCCATATATGCCTCCACCGCTACGCCAAGAAGCAGCTTATGGAGTTTCTTTCCACCTATGGTCTGATCCGACTTGCGCATCGAGTGTTGAACTGTCTTTGAAAGTCAGCATCGCCCACAGTTTTGGAGAACTGGTTATGCGCTATAGAACTGTTTTTGCAGCGTTTCCGCTATTGGTTGTTGCTCTTGTCTTGCGCAAACAATTCAAGATCTATGACGAAACGGGCTATTTCATTACGTTTATGGAGAGTTTGAATCTTTGTCTACGCTCATCGCTTCCTATCGTTATCGCCATATTGTCACTATTGGCATCCTCACTTGCTTCCAGCCGACGATTGCCCTCAAATGATGATCCGTTTCATTGGCGCCGCAATTCGACAGAGACAGCGGTTGATTTTACCAAGTACGATCTTCTCCTTGGAGCACAGGATGCTTTTTTCTGGTTCCTTGTGCCTTTGTTTGGGTTGGTTAGCATCGGTGCATGTGTTTTGATCAACTATGCCTCGTTGTTGATTTTGAGTTTATTGTCGTCTCTGTATGGATTGCTGAGGACAAAGACTGGCTATATTCGTCGCGACGACCGGTTTGTAATCATCAAGTCTATTATGATTCCCAAGCTAACTTATGTAGGAATGGGCCAATATTCTCTCATCCAAGTCCGCGCCGAAGGATAATCAATGCTAGCATACTGCTCGTACTTGTGGCAACCGTCATACCATATCAGTTCGCATACATGGTTGCATGCATGGTGCAGATAGCGACGTGTGTACGAGCACTGTGGCATGTCAGAGAGACGGTACTATCCCTGAAACTCAATTTTCGAGACATCTTACTGACTGGTGATAACAGCGACTGGCCAAAAGCGCGAGCTTCTTCAACTATGCCCATTCGATCTTTACACTCATGCTCTGGGTTCTCCCGATCAACATTCTTGTACTTGTGGTCTGGGTACACAACTTAGCTGTACACTGGTTGACGCCATTCTCCTCCCACCACAACGTCCTATCCATCATGCCATTCTTAATACTCGTGGAAACCATGACCAGCGGACTTATGATTCCGCGAATCTTTTCACGGTTCGTCTCCCAGCCACCTTTTTAAATGCTTCCAGGGGAAAGACTAACGAAAACAGAGCCAAACACATAACATACATCCTCCTCTTCTGCCTCGCCGGCTACTCGGCTCTCTACGGCGTCTCCTACGCCTATCTCCTTCACCACGTGGCCAATATATTCTCAGCATGGCTTGTAATCATATACCTCGCATCGGGCGGCTTCTCAGTACATCGGTTCATTCGAATCCTAGAAACAGACGATTACCAACTTAATAGCAACACAAATAGCGGCGGCGGTAATAGCGGTATCTCAGAGAAGGATACGGGCAAGCATCATATCAAGAAGAAGCCCTGATAGATTTTACAGCTTTTTTTTGTTTATATTTGTGTTTATCTTCGTTTCTCCGTTTGTATATCTTTTTTGCCCCTGCATAGACCGGCGCCTTTTCATGATTTTTAGCGTCTTGTCTTCTATTTTTGTTGTGTCTGATGTTCTTACTACGCTGTCATGGATATGCATGTACATCTATACGTTTGCTTCCTACGCAAGGAGTCCGTTGACGCCGCGATTTAGTAATAACTTCTTATACATAGACTTGTTGAAAGACATGGCGTTGTCGAATACGATTGTCCTTACTTAATACGTGCTTCCAAGTCTTTCATCCTGAAAGTTAGACATATCGGCATGCATGGGTGATGATTCTAGAGCCGTCTACTCCTTTTCCGAGGGAAACGTGGGCGACTATTGTTCGACCAAGTACGTAATTTTGTAGCCATTAATCAAGAGTCTACGATGCATGTGTAGAGACTAGAGAGGTTAAATAAAAGAAAAAATTTACTCCGATGCTATCCGAGGCCGAACGCGATGAATCTAGAACTCCGAAAGATGACCCACTTCCCGAAGGAGGGTTAGGGCTGATATGTTCAATGTTAACCCTACATTTGTAGATGCGGTGATCAATTCTTGATATCACATTATTTGTACAGCATTAGCCTTCTTCCTAAGTCCTCAATTAAAATATTTCTTCTGAGCCACTTTTGGGCCAGTATGCCAGAAATCAGGCTATCATACGTAGCGTGGCTCGTATCAGTGAGGCTGGGTGCGAGGCGCTTAGGACAAGGCTGGCAACACAGCCTTGCAAGAACTTCGACAACGATGAATCGTCTTCCTTCGATTGATTTTCGTGCTCACTGTCAGGTCATTAAAACATCCTTTGAGGAAGATATACATAAATATACTATGCCGTAAAATGACGGGCTCTCAACCAGGCCGCCATGACCAGGTCTATGCGGCACCCCAACTCCGCTGGGACCTCAAATTCACTCGCCGCAACCCCGGCCTCTATCGCCGCGAAGACAAAAAAGCCTTCAAACCTGACCTCACAGAAAATGCCCACGTGAGGATCGACCAGTTTTTCAGCCAGCAGACTCACGGCCTCCAACCCAAGTCATACAGCTATCAGACCCTGCGCGACTTCCTCGCACTTGCGGATGTCAGTATCTTTGAGGAGGAAACGTTGACGTGCTTGGATGTGCAGGATACAGCGAAAATTGTGCTCTTCGACGAGAGGACTGATGATCAGTCGCTTAACACGTTTACGTCGAGGCAATGGCAAGGGTATGAGCAGTATCCGCCTCGAGGAACCGCGGAGTATACCGCTGTGCTGAGTCCGAAGGAATGTTATGAGAAACTTATTGAGACTGTATGTTCCCATTTTCTCAACCGATGACTGGATTTTGCAGTGTGCTCAAACTGCTGACATGAGCCCAAGCGAGAACATCTTGGAAAGTCTTCTCCGGAACGACGAAGCATGTATGTCAATTCTACCCTATCCTTGTATGGGTCTAATAGTATTTGAATAGTTACATTCAAGACCTATCGCCTTCGTGCGCAGTCGGTCTTATTCTCTCAGTTTCGCATCGATATGCCGTTTTCTTGCGTGATTTTCTTTCCCGCTACGTCACAAACCGGGTCTACTTTGGAGTATCGATGGTATGACCAAAAGATCTCTCAAAGAATCAAAAAAAAGTGAACTCTTCTGACACTGTTTCAGGACTACCCTGTCCGTCCAGCAAGTCCATACGCCTTGGAATTCCACATTCCTTACTTCGCATTACGAAAATCATTCAGCACATCTGAAAATTTGCATAGCAATGTCGTAGGCCGCCGATCTGGCGTGTTTGCCGACAGTTTCACTCGCAACTGCGAACCTGGTCAAAAGGAATTCTTCCACGAAGCACAGGTTTCGGTTTTGCTGGTTGGGATAGACGAGTGGGTGTGGACACTCTACTGTCTGGTCGAGGCACATTTTGAACAGCCGCAAGATTTGACTGAGCTGGAGGAGTACGTTACTAAAACGGACGATGCGCCGTCGGGAAAATTTGCGTCATATAAACTGCCCATATGGAATCCGAGGGAGTATTTTCTACTAGTTTTGTGCCGACGGATGGACCAGGCGACGTTGGAGTGGCAAAATTTGGTGGAAACATTGGATCAACGATTAAAAGACCTGGTGAGTAACCTCTCCTTCATTTCCAAGCACATTTGGTTGATTTATGGGTTGCAGGAAGATGATACCTTCGTCAAGCCCTCGGCAGAGTCCCTCGCCGGACACAACTCGGACATCTCACGCATCAATGACTACACTTGGGCAATCCAAGTCCTACAACTATTCACCAATACACTAGTCAAAACAATTGAATCATGGCAGGAATTCAGCCAAATCCACTTGCCTACGTTTCTACCCGGTGAGGGACAACCCGATTACTCGTCCCAAGTACCAAGTTATCTGCAACGACTCGACCGAGATATTTCTGAGTTGCGGTACTTTCATACTTTGCTTGGACAGCGAATAACTGCTTTTGAAAGTCGGAGAAGCATGGTGAGTCATACCTTTTGTGCGGCAATCATCGCTTTCTGGAGGGCTACGAGACTAATCGACGTCAATGAGATCCTAAATACTTCAGCTCTCATGGAAACTAGAATATCAAATACTCAGGCGGCAGATATTGGATTGTTGACCAAAGTGACAGTGGTAAGTCAATAACAGATACAACGAAATCTAATCCATCCATTATCTTTACTAACTCATACGGCACAGGTTTATCTCCCCTTGGGCCTGGTAACTGTAAGTTTGGCAGCTCAGGAACGCTTGCAGCAACTGATTCGAATATCCCTTCCAGGCCTTCTTCAGCATGAGCTTCATGCAACTCGTCGGATCATGGCGTTCGTATCTGATTGTGTTGATTCCATTTACTTTGATTTCTCTTGTCATCTCATTCAATCTACAATTCATCTATTCTGTACTCGGATGGATCAGCCGGAAAAGCAGAGTGATTCGTCCTAGGGTCAATATCCTCTCTCAGTTAGAGGCGGGTTTGAATGTTGGTTATGATAAAACGGCCTAGTAGTTTCTTTGAGTTTTATTCCGCATATAGAAGAACAGATAACCAATGATATAAACAAAAGTCTCTCTTTTCGTTGACAACCAAGAATTCAACTGCCTATCAATTACCACGTCGGCAATTCCGGCACATTTGATGCGAGCAACCGGGGCAATTACCAGGGCCATATTCAGAATTAGGTCCTTCTGAGCAGTAGCACTGTTTTCTGAAGTTAGTTTCTCTACCTATGGACGGAAGAACAATATAGTTGTACTCACGCAGTACCACACAGAGCCTCCTTCCGGCCCCTCCCAATATCCGAGAGACAGCAGTCGTTGCAAACGATAGACGTCAGGGACAAGATTCTCGATTGCGTCTTTTGTGCATGCGTTACATCGAGGATGATCGCAGCTGCATTTGTCCCCGGTGGAAGTATAGTCGCCACATCCGCACTAGATAGTCGTTACTTATTAGCACGCTGCTCAAGACTGTATCATTGCCATGAACAGAAGTGACAGAAGGATGGATTGATAATATTGATCAGTACACATTTAAAGCCGTGTTCTATGATACCGAAAGAGGTATCAGGCTGCTTGCCCGAAGCACGTTTGACATGATTGCAGCTTGATTCCATCTTGTTGAATATGAGAGTCTGATCCATAACTTGACCAAGTATGCAAAAGATTGTAGGGTGGATTATATTTAGAGGAAGAGGTAGGTAAAATGATACAGAAACAAACCTTTTGAATTTTCAACTCTCTTCAGGCCCGGAGATATATGCTCGTGATGCCGAGCACCATGGTGCTATTGACAAGGCTGAAACTATCACACGGCAACATCCACATATCAGAGCCGAACACGTCAACTGGTGACGCTCAGCCTTGCGAGAAGCAAAACACGACTATGTGGACGAGATATGCTTCATCAAAATTGTTCTGTGCAATACAATTGGCAGATTGATGTTTCAAATTCTGGTCATCCTGCGCAAACAACGCATATGGAAGGACCAAGCATGGGACATTTGAAAGCCCTCGACGCATCAACAACAAAACTACGGGACAAGATGTGCAGCCAGACTCGATAAATGTCCTCCAATCATCCAGAACGTAACTTCAGACATAACCCTAAAATATAGCGTTCATCTACTACGTAAGTTCCGACCCTACTCCGGGCTAGACAGTGGACACCCTCTCGGCATGCCGCCGGCCACTAAGTCTAGATCACTTAGGGTTATCCGCGGCAAGCCCTAACCCGCCATCCATCCCCGAAGTGGAGTCCACGACATTTTCGTTATGTTATAACAACCTCATCTCCCCCTGATTTTCCGTTCCTGAAAAATTTTTTCACTGATCTATATGTAATGACATGTAACATGGGGATGGCAAAAGATCCATTTTCCCTGGAGGCGATGGGTACGGGGGATGTCTGATTTATGGAGATGATGTTTTTGCGCCGATGATATGCGATTTATATCTTCTGCCTTGTTGCTATGGACTTGTCGAGTGTATTCCATAACTCACGAGTTGGAGTATGATTTGATTTCTGCCTACAAATGACTCATACAGATGATTATTAAGAACGAACAAAGGACTAGCAAATGACGTCGGCCTACAATAAGCCTTAAAGGTTGACTCACAATGCACAGCCATAGTTATTCATGAATCATGACCAAGCAGTGCTTACAGAGCACGGAGTTCTTATTCCATCTTTCTATATTTCTATTCCGTAGCCTAAAACCCATAGCACTGTACAGTACGTATGTAGTCATCCTAATCCGTGCAATGGTGCAATAGTTCACACGCGCTATAGGGCTGAGCACGGTAAAAAGTGGATCTCCGGAATAAACAGGTCATCTTCGGACTGACCCCCCACTCCAATCCGATGTCTTTCGGAGTAAAATCTTGCCCTGAATACATTCCTACACTCTATACTCCATAACAGACATCCGGCGCGGGAAAAGCCTCACAAGGCTCATTTCTAGGCTGCGGTTGGTCAGGAATTAGATGCGTCAGAGCTAGTGGCTTGATTCTGGACTCTTGGGTTCGGTTCATATGGATCGTCTGGGTTTCGGAGTTGGAGTGGATTCGGAGTGAGGTGTATAAAAGTTTTTTGATGTTAGGTATAGACCTTTGAAGTCTATGAGGTGGAGGAGAGGTATATAAGGAGGGATGATTCCTGTTCATTTGGTTCAATATCATCATCACAATCATCACAATCAAGCAAGCAAGAACAACAACAACAATCCCAAAACAATCAACCATCATCAAATTCCTATCTTCAAACCCTCTTCACCAAACAAACCACCAAACAAACCTCCCAATCAACAAAAATGTTCGGCCTCGACGCTCCCAAAGTAACCCGCCGCGAATTCGACGGCTCCGACCCCCAACTCCAACTCGCCATGGCCTACGCCACATCCCAAAAGGCTGCCACGAGCGTGACCACCAGCGCAGTTTCATCCGCTCGCCCTTCGGTTGATGCGAAGCGCAACTCTTCCACATCATCCGCATCTTCGCTGACGGATGCACAGAAGAAGCGATCCAGCTTCTTCCGCGCTGCGAGCACTGTTTTTGCTCTGAAATGAGCTGTTAAATCCAGTCCCTTTCTCAGGCACTCTTTGAGTTGCCTGGGGAAGAAAAACATCAAAACTCGAAAAGATAAAAATGACAAAAACACATTAACGACGATACGACGACCACACTTCATTCTCTATCGACTTGATTTTTCGATTCATCTATTCATTCATTCCTTCAATATACCACGTCGCCACCTTTCAATCTTCAACCATCATACTCGGATAAACATCAGACGGAATCGGAGTTTGGGAATAGACATTTCATTTGTTACACTCATGTTACTAGTTTGGGATAACGATAATAATACTAATGACCATCAACACTACACTTTTACATTCAACGAAAAAAAAAAATAAAAATCAGCGTAGAGAGCCTTTATTTATTATTGTTGCGAGCAGTAAAGTAATAACTATCCCATCCCATCCGAAACCGAACCAAACCCAATCAAAAAGCAGAACCCATTCCCCATCCGTAAATCAATAGAACAAGACATAGACAAAACACATCGATAGACCCAGCAGCGACTGAGAAAGAAGTCTAACCACCGAAACCGTAGAGGGTACGGCCCTGTCGCTTAAGCGCATAGACCACGTCCAGCGAAGTCACGGTCTTCCTCTTGGCGTGCTCGGTGTAGGTGACGGCGTCACGGATGACGGATTCAAGGAATGATTTGAGGACGCCGCGGGTTTCTTCGTAGATCACTGCACCGACCGTCAGCATTCACCATCGACACAAACAAGAAGAAGGGGGGTTAGGCGGGGGGACGAACTGGCAGAAATACGCTTGACACCACCACGACGCGCCAGACGGCGGATAGCGGGCTTGGTGATACCCTGGATGTTGTCGCGGAGAATCTTGCGGTGACGCTTTGCGCCGCCTTTGCCGAGGCCCTTTCCGCCTTTGCCGCCTATACCATTATTAGTATCTGATATAAGAAGGATATGATAGATGATGTAGTATAGTATAGTATAGTATAGTATAGTACTATACTACCATGTCATGTTGTGTTGTATGGTGGTGAGGTAAAGTCACGCGTCGCTTACGTAAAGCATACGCATCACGACCTCAACACCACCCAACCACATCACGACAACATCCAAAAACAGGCAGAAATAAACACAAAACCAAAATACTTACGTCCAGTCATGATGGATAAATAGAATCTAAAATCGGAACCCGATGAAAAAGTGATGAAAAAGTGATGAAAACCGATTAAACTGATGAAATGTATCAGTCGTGGTTGATAAGAAATCGACACGCGGAGGTAGAAAGGGAAGGAAAAGAAGAGCAGAATTAAAAAAGGGCGGGGGAATTCAATCACTTAAATACGGCGCCAGAGTTTTAGTATGTAGAACGAGAAATCAGCATACGGGGCAGGTGACTAAGCCCAGCAAAGATAAAAAGAATGTTGTTTTTGGGTGTCTGATTGGCGGATTGAATGTGTCTTATGAGCTGCTGCTTTCCGAGCGACTGTTTTACGGTTTGGATGCGCCAATGAGAGCGAGAGGATCAATGGTGATGAGGGCGGGTGGGCTAGACCGTTCTGGGAGGTCACGTGCTGTCATCGCGAGTGAGGGAACTTATGGTTCGAGGATCGGTCTTGATTTCCTTGCATGTATGAGCAGGAGTGCTACGCGTTATTTATGATAGGTAATTGAGATGTGTCTAAGCTCTTATAGACGATTATTCACCGTCCATTGAATCGATAACTAAAGTGGCTCCTGTGCTCCAACTACGTAGTTCCTGACTATTCGCTGGCGCCCTCTGGACAGCTCATCGGGCCTAAACACCTGCAGTAGTCGGGACCAGCTCAGGTACCTACCTACCTAGGTCTTACAAGGTATGAGTCAATCTTCATCTTATATAGGTTATATTCTGTTCATCTACAACTACATCTACAACTACATCTACAACTTACTAAACATCTTCTGTCGATAATTGATATGTGCATATTGATATGTATGACATAACTCATCTCATAATTTCATCTCGCGTCTCTCGTCGACGACAACGACACCACGGTCATCAGACTCATGACTGACAAAGAAAAAAACGATAATAATATATATAACAAACGCCTCAACTCAGGAAGTAGAGAGAATTGAACAGACAGACAAACAAAAAACCACACAATCTCAATGTTCGATTCGATTCAATCGACACTTTTCCCAAACTCCGTGAACGAAACAATGCAACAATACTTGTCGAGAGACTCGAGACAAGTCAACGCCAGAAATCAGACCCACGATAGCGACTCAGTTAAAATGCATTAGACGATAAAGATATTCGATAACAGATGAAGAGAAGACGGAAGACTTCGAGATATGCTCAGAGGTATCATGTCGGATATTAGGTGTATGTTGAAAGATTCCACAACCTGAGCTAGATTGCGCGAGGTGTCGGTTTATGCTGGTGACGACTGGAAAGGTATGTCGAGATGATCAGGATTAACCAAGAATAGCAGCAGGCTGCGATTCGAATCCCGGTCGAGAAATATGTCCACGGTACACCGGATTGAAAATAATGGGCGATCCATTAAACGAGTTCATTCCGTTCTTTGAAGACTCCTTTTCAGTTGCCAAATTCATGGCAATCCCAGAGTCGACACGAGGCATCGTATCCGGAGATACACTGCCGGAACTGCTTTTGCTCGAATTCAAACTGCCTTCCACTTTGGGCGAACCAAACTGTGCTCGTTAGTTGAGTCGATCGACGGGGCGACACGGGGAGGGCTTACGAAGCAGTATTTGTCGACCAACTCCTTGTAGGTGGGTGACTCCAAATGAGGTTTGCCGATAGCAGGCGACTGGAAAGCATCCCTCGGGTGAGCATGCACAGTGGTCAGGCTTTCGCCTCGAGAAGACTGAGACTTTGCTTTAGCCGACAGAGTGGTGCGGTCCTCAGTGGCACCGCTGCTTCGTGCGGCCGAAAGCGACAGTCCAAAGTCATATCGATTGCCAAAAGCCTGGCGACCCGGCTTCTCTCTCGGTTTAGGTGCTTCGAACAAATCGTGCGAATCCAGTGTGGTCAATCGGAATCCTACGCTATCATCATGTCCACCGCTTCCATCAAATGACGAACCAAAGTCGTCGAAACTTGCAGGTGGCATCGAACGAGGCCGGGCTGCAGTAGAAGGGTTGTTTCTACTGCGAGGCAATGCTCGACCACCAGCGCGAGTCGGTGCTTGTTCCTGGGCGGGCTGGGTCTTTTCAGACTTGACAAACTGGATTTGATAGTTCATGCTGTCGTTATTGTCCCAGTACTCCTGCCCGGCTACTGTATAGCGAATGCAGACTTGAAGAGTCTTGGATCCCAAATCAGTGATATCAGAAAGTTTGATATTGAAATCGAACCGGTCGAACCCGTCGTGGGCCTGCTTCTTGCGGATATCGTGGTTATACTCCGCCGTGACTTCGGAGACCGTCTTCCAATAATCAACAGTAAAACGAGCCACAACGTGCTTGTGGAATGCCAGATTGGCGACAGAGACCACACCCACCAGATTTTTTTGATCAGGTGAGAGAAACACACGCTCCAAGCGGACGGGCTGATGTTTACGGGCAGCTGGATTGGAAGGGAAGTTGGGCAACTTGATTTCCCATTCGGCGCTTGGCTGAGGCCTTCTAAACGGATATTCGTGCTCCTCGCTGTATGTTTCAACTGGAGAGGTGTTTGCACTGACCGCCAATGGCTTATCGAGCTGGAGAAAGTGCCGAATGTGTTCTAGTTGCGCATCGAAGTGGACGTTTTTCGAGAAGGTCGGGGTTCCAGGCATGCTAGAGGGTCGACGTCTTGACCGTAACGCTGGACGGACCAGTTCACCAGATTTCTTGCGAACCATGGGTGGTTTAGGTCCACCTTCGTCTTCATCACGATCACTTTCCGACGACGTCTCTATCGAATCAGTAACCAACAGACTGCCTTCTGTGGACGAGCGAGAATGAGAAATCTTTCGTGCTTCAGGCGTAAGTGCAGGCACTACGCTGGTGGGTGCGCCGGTTTCTTTCTTCTCCTCAGGTCCTTCGTTGTTCTTCTGAGCGTTCAATGTCCGAATGGCGGCGTCGATCAAATCCATTTGACTGACGTCCGTTGGGGATGTTTCCTCGTCGCTCGAGTTTCCTGCCGACTCTGGAGGTGAAATCACGGCGCCTGACGGAATAACGGCATTGTTTCGAGGAGGAGGAGACTGTCGAAGACTAGCATGAGGGTCAACCGTCATAGACCTGTCTTGTTAGCTGGTTCAAGCCAAAAAAAAAATGGAAAAAAAAAGACACTTACAATGAAGTCCTGTCGGTCGAATTGCTTTCTCCAACAGACGGAAGAGATGCTTTGCTATATGAAGGGCTGCGTCGATGTCGACGAAGGTATGACTGTGACGAGAACGACGAACGAGGTAGAGGTGGTCGTTGGGGGGCGTGTGATAGTGAGCGTGAAGATTGCGATGATTGTGATGAAGACGCAGACGAAGGCTCCGACGAAGGCGAGTGAGTATGCATTAGGGAGAGCGACTCAGAGGGAGTCGCAGCGGTGACTGGAGTTTGTGCGAGGTGAGGAGGGAGTGGCGCTGCGGGTGACATCTGAAGCGGCGAAGTGTAGGGCATTGTCTATACAATGATATCACAGCGGGCACAGCGAAGCCGGTGGCTATTATGAGTGGTATTCCACCCTGGTTATGTCAGTATCGATGAACTTGGTTGAAATGAGAAGATGTTGGAATGATCGGTCGATGCGATAAGTGAAGTGGGTTGGAATGATCGATGGAATGTCGGGGTCGAGGGGTAGACAGAGAAAAAGGCAGGTGGTATGATGGCCTGAGGACCTCAGGTGTGGATGATGAATGTTCGTCGAGGAAGGTGCGCCCGCTCAACAATCTCATGATACAACAGCCAACAAAGCAGCAACACTTAAAAGCACTCACCTGTGCAAACGTCAATCAGACATGTACAAAGATTCCCAGCATCCTTTGACCAAGTCTTCGAATAGAAATACAAAATGTCTTCAATCCTCCGTGCAAATCCCTCGAACCCCGTTAGTCAGGGGGGAAGTGAAGGAAAGAAGAGGTAGGTAGGTAGGAAGGAAAGAAAGAAAGAAAGAAAGAAAGAGGTAGGTGTGAAGAGAAGAAAGTATATTAGAGCAGGTATAAAACGGGAGATCCGGAAGGGTGGGCGCTGATAATGTATGTATGTATGTATGTATGTAGTATGTATGGACCAGACCTTGGTAACGGGCCAGAGTGGGTTTCCGATTTATCCCTGCACTTCAAGTTCTGCTAGCTTGCTTGGGGGTCAGCCCGCTGAATCCTGACTAAGTCGAGATAAGTAACTTAGTTATGTCTTGACTCTTGACTAACACGGCGCCTCACCGGCCGTCTATGCTTCTACATAGTATGGTTAGGATTGCTAGTTTCTAGTCTAGTGTCAAGTAATTTTAGTCGGTACCTTGAAATAGTTAATAGTAGTTTGGCTCTTAACTGTGCGTCGATTGATGATTAGACACTAGACAGGCAGGTGTGGTACAGTGGCGGCAAATCCTCTCCACCGTGATTCTACGAGATGGGAGGAGATAGTGCGAACCAGAAATTAAGGATGGAGGGTTACAACTCGCTACCACGGAGTACTATGTCCTATGTACTATGTACACTCTGGTTGACCGACCTTTTGAGCCAACCCATAGATAGACAGACCGAACAAGGGAGGTGGTGAATGGCGAATCGCAAAAGATATCCCAGATGGAACGGTCTGGGAGCTTGGATCTGCCTTGGCCCTTGGTTAGGGCCGTGCGAGGCAGGCCGGGTTGTCATTGGATGGAATTGCTATCTGTACGACTTTTTTTCCCTGGTTGATAATAACACGTTTGTCCTGCTCTGTACAACTTTTTTTGGGTGTTTCTACACTCAATTGAAGGATATTCGTTTTCATAATCACTTACTCACTGGCTCGAAAATCAATGAGTCAAGGTGATGAATTCTCGAATCGCCTCATACAATATCAGCATGCAGCCACTGAGATGGTGGGGATCCACCGCAAGAAAACTTTGATAGTCTAGCTCGGGCCTTGTACTGGTATTGCGGTAACACGAGTCTGTATGCACGTACATGCGTATTACCAACTTCAGTACCGACGATGGACGCACCGAGTTGTTGCACGTTCTTTGCAACGTTACTATTGATGTCTTGCTAAATGCATACATACTATTGATTGATAAGAATTCGTGGTCTGTAGGTAATGTGTGTCTATTGTCTAGGATCGGTGGTGAAGCATTACATAATCGTGCCATCGATACATACGGCCCAGCCCACTCCGAAACATGCCATCCAACGCCATGGCAAAGCCATGCCCGCGCCATTTACTCCCTGACACTTAGCCGCGCCAACTGAACCTGCAATCAAAGTCCAGGATCGTATTTCAAACCATTAACAATCGTAATAGTAATATCAACAACGCCACATTCTAACGCCCGACAGTGCTACACAGACAGCTATCACGCCACTAAGCGATTGCATCCCACGCCGAAAACAGAGAACGTGAAAGCTGCATGCTGGGTAGACTACATTGTAAAAGTGGGTAACAGATATGATAACACTAGTACATACTCTGTTTGTACTTACTACTATGTACTACTACTACTACTACTACTACTACGTAGTACGATGGACGCATGTAGATAGGCTGAGCCGAGCCCCACTGCCTTCGCCACTAGCTCCCAACGTTTATCTATCGCTGACACCTTGTGGTTGTGTGTCGACGCCGATAACGCAATACACGTGCTGGATGTGAAGCTATTGCGAGTCCAGATACATATACCTACATGTACATTCACACCATTTCGATGAAAATAAAAAATTTTTTCTCATTTTGCTGATTTTTCCTCTTTTCCCTTTTTTCTCTCTCATCGCGATTCGCGCCGAATGACTTACTGCGCCGACGACGAAACCAACAATGACGCTATCAGAGCCTCGAAACTTGGAACTTGGAATTTTATCGCTTGCCGACGCGTATCCCTACGTAGACTCAACTACGCATAGCACGGCACTGTAGGGGGCCTTACTGGCGAGCTGTACTAACCACCAAGTCACTACGTACTAACAAACGAACGACTAATTTGACTAGTGTCTTTCCACTGCGGATCTGGAGTACATGACATCCATGTACCTCACCAGCACAATGACGCAGTGATGGGACTTCTAGCCCATGTACTCCGTACTCCGTACTCCTCGACAAAAAAAAAGCTCTGACTCCAATTTTGGGGGCGCCCCACCGCGTAAAAAAACTGAAGTCAAACTGGGCCCTGGCACCCTCGCGACCTGGCGACCGCCGACACATGTTGGGGATGCTATTCAGAGTTTTCGCTTTCTCCATTTGAAAGTCCAAATCTCCAAGTCTCCAGGTAAATTCTCCACGAGTCGTTCGTCGTCGCAATACATTTCCGGGTGTATCATCCAAACAGGAAATTGTGAGTCTGCTTGCTTTTGTGTCGAGCGGTCCATCCCGTGGCCACTGGGCCATCGATATTCCCCATTCCGTCCATTACATGACACAGTTCCCGACCACCCCTCTCCTGCCATGGTACGTAGGTACTTCATCTTTGATAGAAACATCATAGAAAAGATACATCATAAATATGAGACTAAACAGGTTAGCGCCGAATTTCCAAGGCACGAACTTCGGGGGAGGAATCTGGTGACGTCATGGAGAGCACAACATGTGAAGTTTTCAGAGTCTAGACCTTTCTCTATCCTCTGCTGAGCACTGAGCAGATAACTACTAAACGGAGGACGGACTCCGTGGTCCTGCTATCAGTTGCCGGGATACGAAGGAATACTATGTAGTATGTAATAGTATGTATGTTTCAGGAAGAGACGGGATAATTTACATTTATATTAATTGACCTCTGAATAGCGTCATGTTTTCATTTTTTGTGTCATTTCGGTCTCTTTGCTTTTTCTGATGCGATAAAGAAATGCTGGGATTACGGAGTACACGTGTATTGATTACCTCCCGTACTCCGTACTCCGTACTTCGTATGTATCGAGTAACACTCCGATAAAATACGGGAGATGGTACCCACCGCGGAGAGATACACGATGGGCTGTGGGATGGCTTGGCGGGCGTCTAGGGAATGCGGCTAGGTAACAATCTTCCGAGACGGGGCCAATCAGACCTGTACATTTTTCTACCTGAGAGACAAGGAGAAGAGTTTTCATCAGATATGGTTTTTAGTCAAGGACTTGTGCATGTCTGCTGTAGCCTGTAGGGAGGTTGCTCTGGTGGTATCAGACACGGCTCTGAATACTCCGGAGCTAACTTTGTAGCTATGTACCTATGTACTCTCTATGTATGTATAGAGGAGCTTCTGCAGTGGCATAGGGCTGTGTGTGCATCAGAGCTATGTACGTGCTTGTCACCTGCCACTATTCGCAAGATCTGACACTGCATGATTTGCTACTCATGAGGTGCATGAATTGATTGTCAGGCAGTAGGACGATTTGAAACCCATCCCCGTCTGTTTTGCAGTTTGCTCTCGAACAATGGAAGAGTCTGCGATGTCCTCGAACAACAATATTCGTTGGTATCGCGAATAGTTACTCCGTACACAATTCATTATTAATAAACTTCCAAGTACACACAGCTCGAGCCATCAAAAAGACACTAGTGGCTGTGTATATCTTTGTCCTCCGTGCAGCACTGCTCCAGTCATCCATGCAACCTGCAAAAGCAAAGACAAAGCAAACGCCAAAAGGTCAAAGATCGCCTCATCTAGTCGAATCTGTTTTCCGGTGAACAATTAACCTTTGATACACACTCGATATACACATCAACCAACATTACTAGATCATGATAAAAAATTTTTCTCGTCGCAAAAGAGGGAGTAGATAACCGCAAACAGTAAGAAAAGATCAAATCCTATCATCCATGGAATCGCCATATCCGCACTGGCCCATGGATCCCCCTCTCCATATTCCTACTCCGTACTGACATGCCGCGGAGAGGGATATACTCCCGCCTGCGGGAGTCAACTTTCTCAACGACTCACGAGCCAGTGGCCACCTCCTCCATAGATAACCTTATTTCGCTGAATATCCTCCCCATCCAATCCATGCACATCTCCTTGCTTCCTCTATCGGTCTATCCATGAGAAAAAAAAAAAAAATTTCGCGCTGTTTGGGTTGAGGCGAAAAGCATTGACTCCAACCACAGGTTGCCCGGAGAGCACGGATACATTTTATGGTCAGTGCTTCGCAACCACAACCGTTGAATTTTGACATTTTTTTCCACTGTACGGAGTATGCATTGGCAGCATTGCACGCATTCAGTATGTCCTCCGTTAGGCACGGATCTTTGCTCGAGATTTGATGGCTTGAGACATTGATAGTGCCCAGTCTGTGCCTGAGTGATTATTTCTGAAGTCTAGCTCGGCCACCGGTGTCGATAGTGAGATGCATCGTCCATGGTGAGTAGAGATGGATAGAGTCGTATTGTTTGTACGATGTATGTACTGTGTACGTAGTAGTATGTATGGCCATACGATACGGACTAGTACTGATATGGCTAGTATAACGGATGGGGCACATGTCCAACCGAGACGCAGCCAATCAGGGTGCTTATAAGAGACATCGTTCGTCTGATCGACTGCAGCTTTTTCCTCGTCGTAAGGTGTTACTGTGGTAGGCGCTGTATAGATCTGTATTAAATCCTATTTATATACAAGTCTGATACACAGAAAGAAATAGTTTACGAATAAAAAAAATATATATTCCGTTGATCAACGGATCGACATGGTTTGTCAAGCATATCACAAAGACACAAACTCTATGAATAAGGTTCTGCCTGCAGAAAACTTCTACTTTTTTTCTTTCGAGCTCTCCAAAGTCCTGAAATCGAGGAAAACGAACTTTTTATAATTTCCAACCCTTGCTGCTCTGCTATCAAAAAGACCCGTCCAGCCCTGTCACCAGCATTAAGCGACCACACTAGCCCCCCTTAGAGCTAGCACTAGCTCACTACTGCTGGGTCCCACGGTCTGGCCCCTTCGTCTTTTGTATCGTTCCCTGTTTTTGTGAACTTTGTCGAGGCCTATCAAAGTTGCATTTCCCTGTTTTGGCTGGATCAATTATCCTGACGAGACTGCCCTCCTGAGTCGTACAGAGTCTACAGACAAGACGCATGCATCATCATATCCATGTCGATACCGACGGTGATATAAGATAAAAGTATCAGGTGACTGCCCGCATTCGTCTGTCTTGACTCTTGACTCTTACGCTGTTGTATGACCCGACTAGTCATCACGGAATATACTTGCTTGCACTTGCAGTGTCTTATCATCGGACAGAGTCGTTGCACGGCTCTAATTGCATGACGAGGCTTTGCCATGACGGGATTGTGTGGCCGGTGTTTGACGACATCACAAAAGCGGTCAAGAGGATGGCTGTGAGTGGTTGCCGCTACGTGTAGAATACTAGAAATTGATATCTATCTGAAGACTGACAGACTGTGTCTGCATATCATGCACAATAGTCTTTGCAATGAACGTGCGCGACTTTGAATCCTGGGAGTACGCGTATGGAATATGGAGTTGAATTCATGGAGTAAAACTACCAGACTTCTACATGGAGAATTGAAGCTATGCGACTGGAGAAACGACACTGGAGATCAACGCCTGTGGCTCAGTGGCTGACCCTTATCTGCGGGGCTCATTCGAACCCTCAGCGCATGCGTGTGCACTGTGTCTGGCTGGTGTGGTGCTCTGACCCAAACCCCTTGTCGTGTATCAACATCCAAGTAATGCCAACTCAACCACCTGCAAGTCCAATGTCGAAGCTCCAACTGCAACCACCAGTCCGAGCCATCCGAGGACTCGTCTACTTACATATTCCAAACATAGCTTCAGACTAGAAACAACACCCCTCCCCCCCCTTCTTCCACTTCTTTGTCTGAGGTGTAACGGCCGTGCACATTCACCCCTCATCTCCAGACCTCGCTTGTATTCTCCAGAACCCTTGGAGCACGAGCATTGCTGAATGGGCGAGGCGGGGTAGCTGATAGCTTTGTGTGAGCTATCACATACCTTAATTCCACCATGCGAGTCCGTTGTATGCACATACATACTACAATAGTACTATTTATGTATGTAGAAACCATCCTTGTATCTATCCCTGTCGTTTACCCCCAAGCAATCAGATTGGAATCGGACATATTTTGACTTTGACTACGTACTAAATAGCATCAAAACTTCAACCTGGCGTAGTGGCGATGCGTACTGCGAGACAACCCTCAAAAATAGATACATTGATATATTAGACATCCTCCCTTGTCAGTGCTATTCCCATCCATTGCGGATGCTACTTCATGTACACTCAAAGACAAATAGAAGGGACTCGACGCCGCCGCACTGACTGCACTGACAATCCACTGTCCGGGTGTACCTGGCCTAATCAATTCCTTTACTCTTCTATGGTCTATCGAATTCGATGGTCTGTCTGATGGTGGTGATAGTCAGCACAGACACATCTCCACCACACTTCCCTATACCGATGGAACAAATATAGATACATGTACTAAAAGCTTTTGCGTTTGCCTCTATCCACTGATCGCTTGGTTATACAGGGTGGCTGTTATACTTTATACTCGCTTGGTAGGCATGTAAGTAGATAGTGGCAACTCAGGCGATCGGACGATTTTATATTAAACTTCCAGATGAGTACACCCCTTGTACATGTACATGTACATATATCGAGCATATATCCGTTTTAGAGTTTTGTATCATATGGTTCAGATGTTAGTTGCTTCGAGAGTCAGTCGAACGAATCGACGCTTGTTTCTTGGTTCAGACCGACTTTTGGTATCGATAGATTTATGGACGTTGGTGTTTAGGATGGAATGGGTTGTGCCGAGGAGATACCTACAATCTACACACTTTGTTCCATATGATTGCCATGTCCCACTGCCGATTGTATGGGCATCGTTGTACGCTCGGAGGCGCGTTTTACCCCTCCTTCACCACCACATCTTTCTTTTCAGGGAGGAGACCAATAATGTGCTCCTTTGTAATGCCCCGGATATTGGAAGCGTAGGGTGACACTGACTCAACATACGGAAGAGTCAAAGCACGATTCGATCGAGACCGGCCATCAGGTGGCGTTGATATCTGTCGGCCGATATGGTTGTAATTTGTGGAGGCAAATGTGCTATTTCTTGTGTGAAGCTGGAAATTTATGCAAAGTAGTAGGTAGAACCTCGGATTAGATGATATTTTGGAAGCCGGCTTGATTCACATTGACAATGGGATGGTGTGAAGCTTGATGTTCAGATATCTCGTAGTTACTGTACATCTCTAGTCTTGCCAAAGCATATACCTGTAGCTACCTAGATGTACTCGTGGACATGATACCAAAACTTCCCCCATTGGGAAGGTAATCACCCGATTCGGCAAAATGTGGCACTGCCACTGTACACTATCACATCAAGGTTGTATAACAGTTTGCCGCAGCACCAATTACAATCGAGTCCTCGGTGGTGAACAGAATGACCATTGTCTATGTACAAGCTTCAGATTCCGGGGTGCAGAGAAAGACTGATGAATGAATTGTTCGTGAGACGTATCTTCCGAGGCTGGCATTCAATGCGGATGGAGGTTGTACTACCAGAAGGGTTTGGAGGGCATGTCGAGCCGATGGTGCTAGAGATTCTTACACAAAGGATTCTACGTCGGAAGGGAGTCACGGATTCAGTTGATCAAGATGTTTCAATGAATGTCATGTCTGTAAAGATACTATGCGGTGATATCGACTACTCATTTGCATCACCATTGCCACCGTCCTCCTCGCTATCACCCTTGCCCTCGGCACTGATATCACATTCATCGTCCGTATTGTCATCACTGTCGTCATCTGCATTTTCATTCTTCTCATCCTTCTCATCCTTCTCTACCGGGTCCTTCAGTAGTTCCGCCATTTCATCATCACCAACGTAGAGCGCGTTCCCCTGCGCAACAGTCTTGCCACCATATTTCTTTCTTCCGTGTGAATCGTCCCAGACCGCGTCCTCATCATCATCCCTGTCAGCCTCCAATTCATCATCCGCATCCGCATCAGCATAGCCTTCCAAGTCCCGCGTAGCTCTTCCTCTCTTTTGCCGACGATAGTAAGACGGAGGAACCGTCTTGCCACCCGTAGAAGCATGCGAAAACGAAGACTTCTCCGACATCGCCCCAGTCTCATTCCAATCCGTCGATGACAGAGGTGTAAATCCACCCATCGTCTCATCGTAGCCACGCTTCCTCCCCATCATCCCCGCCGACGACATATTCTCCACCATCGCTTTGGCCTGATTCTCAAACTCCGCCGCGACCATGTTCATTCGTCGTCGTGACAGCATCTTCTCCACGTCCTTGATGAGCGAAGCTTCGACGCCCTTGAGGGGCCCCTGATCTGGATTCATGAGACGGCGCTGGAGGTTTTCGAGATGTAGCTTTTTCGCTCGTAGTTTGTAGTCTGCGGGACTTGCTTCGAGACATTCATCTAGATCAGTCAGGATTCTCTCGATGTTTTCCTGCTGCTCAAGACGTTTGCGTTGCGCCCCTGACATGAATGAGTTTATCACCAGATATCCTCCACCACCAGTAGGAACCAAGTTCGCAGCAGGTGAAGTCGTATGAACTTGCGCGTATGATGCTGTCGCCGCTCCTCGTCGTGAGACTTTTGGTGTGTGGTCAAATGCCTGCATATCCCCTCCCATGATGATATCTTGTTGAGGCCGGCGATATCCACTGCGCAGATGTTTGGGTAGACGTTGACCTTGCTGCGTCAACGTCGGCACCCTTGATGCTGCTAAAAGTGGGTTTGAGTTTGGGCGAAAGTATTTTGGACGTTTGGCTCTGCGCGTAAAGACTGCTACTTCATCGTCGTCATCATAGTTGTAGCCAACGCCGTCGATGTTGTCATTTTGGTCATTTTCTGTCTTGGTGAATAGCCCTCCATCGTCTGAATATGGAGTGGCTGTCGATATTTGCTCAGGTGTAGTGAATCCAGGCAAAAGAGTGCGACTGTCTGAGTTCTGTGTGCTAGGCAGCGCCGTGACTTTGAGAATATTAGTCTTGGACAACCAAGTAGAGTATTGTGGTGTATACGTACCTTCAGGCTGCTCCTCAGCTGTGTTGTTGTCCTCTTCATCGACAAACTCATTGAAAAGGTCCAGCGTGAATGCTGGAGGCAAGAACAGTCCGTTTAAGGACTTGTTGATGTTTGTTGTGTCGGCTTGGGATTGAGCAAGTGAGTTGAGTGGTAGGGCAGGATGGGCAACTTCAGTAGTTTGAGATGGGATAATCAGAGGATCAGGTGAGGTGAAATCAATGAAATCTGAGATTGAAGGTGGTCCTTCATGATTTTGAGGTGGCTCATCATTTGAGCCCATCGTTTCAAGATTGGACGTAGAAGTAGTGTAGAAGTAGTGAAAAAGAAAAAGTGAATCTAGCTTGGCGAGATCTCAAATACTTGGTGAGGGGGTTGTGAAGTAGCCAGCCCTAATTCTAAGGGAGTATGTTGTTGAGACGAGAGGAATTCCAAGAGAAATTTATTTGGTAGTCCACCAGCGAGAAAGAGAAATCGAATGACAGTGGTAAAGTGGTGCCTGATGCGTTTCAAGACCGGATGTAATGGTGTCTGAGGTGATTCAGAACCCTAAGCATTGTATGAGCCAGTCGAATCGGGTTGTTAACCAAGCAAGACGTGAGGAGGTCGTAAGACCTGGAGAGAGCTCAGGTAGACGAGGTTGCGACCGATAGGGGAAAAAAAGAAAAAGACCTTCAAGAATCAGAATAAAAGCTAATGAGTCAATGTCATCAAAAGGAATCGGAGCTCGTCAAAATGTAGTGTGTAGTAAAGTGATTGCAAGCCGTGGTCATTGGAGAAGCTGGAATTATGATCATAGGAGAATCGAACGATACTCTTGGAATAGTGAGGAAAGAGCTTCTAAGCCCAAAAGTAGAATTTCTCAACTTTGATCTCTCAACGTGGTGATATGAGGAATGAGACATTCAAAAGTTGATTTGAAGCAGGAATCAACAAAAGTCTGAATACATTCGTCAACTTGGAGATCTAAAGTGCAACAAACATAATGATCATGAATGTGAGTTATCCAGAATGATACAAAAGTGAGGATTCGACCGATTCACAAGCACCATTTCTTCTCCCTTGGTAAGTACGACGCTGCAACAGATCTGAACTGGGTCCACCTACTTGAGATCATCCAAGTTCAATCCTCCTACATCCGCACTCCTAAATATAGAAGAAAAGTGCTGATCGATCAGACCTTGGGACCACCCAGAAGCATGAACCGTCGACTATGGTATCGAGATGGACCCGAACACAGATCAAACCCGCCAGCAAGAGCGCAATCAATTTACCTCCACCAAACCCTACAGTCTAGAAAGACTCCAGAAAGCCATCCTTCTCTTCGGAAAGCGCAAGCCTACCACAAGGCGTAAGCTGCCATATGCGAACATCGGAGAATTCGCCACGACTTACAATCTTCGAAAACGGAATGCGTCTCGCTTGAGAGAAATTGACCTGGATATACCAGATGACGATGACAACGATGACAATTATCAACCCAGCAGACGTCGTGCTCGAAAAAGAAGGGGCATACAAACCCAGCCATTGACAATTGTTCAGCCAGCGCCAACATCGCGTATAGTCAAATTCTCCTTTTCGTCGGTACGCGGTAAATCGTTGCTACTACAGATGAAGCATGCCGATATCTTTCAAGATTTTATGGACAGTGACGACGAAATGGCCGATGCTCCTTCTTCTAGCACCATGAACGATACGAGATATACGGCCCTCCAAGATGTATCCATGGAGGGCACCGGAGTCGAACGAACAGTTCTCACAGCCTTTGCGCACCCAATTGACTGCGAAATCGGCAACAATTGCGGCCTTCCCTGCGAATTCTGCACAGACTTTACATTCGGTATGTTCGGTCTCGGGCTGAAGAGGGTAGAAGCTCTCGATCACGGCACTTGGTTTGAGGAGCTTGAAAGTGGACATCGCGATGATGGACATGAGCCTACTCGAATGTGCAATGTATGTGCTCTTACACGATTACACATGATCAATTGCGGCGGCCATCGAGTATCACCCATACCAAACTACGATCCACACACATTCAACATCCAGGCGGCATTCCACAGTTTGAGTGGACGAAGACTTCGCGGCCGACGCCATCAAATCAATGAATGGTGCTCGTTTTGTGTCAATCCTGCATTTTTTCGATGCTCAACCACGCAGATAATCGACATTTTTGCAAATGACATTGAGGATCCGTCATCACTAGAAGCTCAAGGGTGCGGTCTGCGTCTGTGCCAGGGCTGTAAAGCTCTCATGGATGAGCATGGTAACGATATCGATCGGGTCATTGCAGCGATACCTGGATCGACGGAGAAGAGAGCTGATGCGGATTTTTTGGTTAATGGAAGTGATCTAAACAGATATTTTAGCGAGTGATGACTTTGTATTTAAGCATGGATCTAAATCTGGCAATTTACCTCTTTTGAGTTTGTCCTATCGCAGCCCCAGTACTCAAGCAACAGGCTATAGGAGCGCTTTGGGTGATCGTTTAAGACTCGTGAATACACCCCTGCATCGTGAGAAAGAGGCCGGAGGGCTCGTACGGCGATAAAGTACGGTGGGGGAAGAAGCGGAGTGTGTTGCAAGTCCTGTAGAGCGGGGATACGTACATAGTAAGAAATCAGGGAGACGGTCGAAGAGTTGAGTTAGGGCTAATAGGTTAGGGTTTGTTGCAAGCCGAGCATGTGACAGCCGTGGTGGATGACGTCGTGTCGGATGATGCTCCACTTCCCCAGACCTTCTTCTTTCTCAACTGGCACCACAACCTCGGCTTTGGCTTCCATCTTATCCTGGTGGTCTGTTCATCCTGTCAGAATATACCCATCATGAATTTGTGATAAGTGCAATAACACAGATCTACCATGACAGACGACGACAAAACTATTTACGAAGCAAGGCTTGTACGTTATCTGCCTGTATAGTATCAGGACAAACTAATCGATCGTAGGACGCCTTTGAGCTTTACCATAAATACGAATACCCTGAGCGTCCCAAGCCCAATGTCGACTGGAAAACCGCCGCGCTGCGAGGCCCAGCCCTCCCAGCACTGGGTCACGCTGTAGCCGGCGCCGCGGGATCAGCCGTATCGAACGTCGCGACATATCCATTGAAATTGATTGTAACCAGATTACAAACGCAAAGACTCGCCGCGCGAAAGAAACAATCAACGAGCGGCGACAAAGACGCTGATCGAAAAACGGGATATGCGAGTATTCTCGATGCAGCGCAGAAGATACATGCGAAAGAAGGCGGTTTACGAGGGTTCTTCACTGGTGTTGGCGATGATACATGGAAGACTATTGCAGATTCATTTTTATTCTTCCTTGCATACACTATATTACGACAACGAAGACTCAATTCGAAAGCGAGCGTCAACGGAAAGAAACGTGCTGTGCTACCGATTCTAGACGAACTAGCTATCGGAGTTCTCGCAGGAGCCTTTTCGAAATTGTGGACAACGCCTCTTGCGAATATAGTGACAAGGAAACAAACTGCTGCGCTTGACGATCAATCTAAACCTCTATCGACAAAGGAAGTTGCCGCGCAAATCAAAGCTGAGAAGGGGTTGGTCGGGTTTTGGTCTGGATACTCTGAGAGTTTGGTCTTGACGTTAAACCCATCGATTACATTTTTCTTGAATGAGTTATTCAAATATTTGGTGCTTCCTCGACACAAACGAAAGAATCCTTCTGCTGCGATCACATTTTTGCTAGCAGCTATCAGCAAAGCTGTTGCTTCGGCCATTACATATCCCGTCTCCTTAGCCAAGACACGCGTACAAGCAGACTCCTCCTCGGACGAGAAGACAAAACCATCCAACGCATTTGCCTTTAGCCTTTTTACAAGCCTTCAATTCATTGCAGCAGAAGAAGGCATCAGCGCATTATACGACGGACTATTCGGCGAAGTCGTCAAGGGCTTCCTGTCCCACGGCATTACAATGCTGACAAAGGATTTTGTCCACGCCAGCATTGTACAAACCTACTACACCCTTCTGATCTTATTAAAGAAATATCCCAGCCCCGAAGAACTCATCGTCCGCGCCCGCCTCCAAGCCGAAGAATACGCCGAAGTTGCGCGCGAGGGCGCAAAAGAGGTAGCCGAGTCGGTAAAAGATGGAGTGTCTGCAGTGACGAGCCCGAATGTGTCGGTTGATATGTCCTCGAACGCGCCGCCTGAGTACTCCCCCTTTGAGGAGACGAATGAGTTGGCGGAGATTGTGGCTGAGTATGTTGAGGATGAAGCGGCCGACTGGCGAAGTTTGTACCATTGGTTTTGGAATCGGATCAAGGGTTGACCTTCATTCACATATGGTTGATTGTCTTGTTTATAGTTGGCGTTGGATGGTATTTGATTTGTATGGGTCTGTATATGTGCATGTCCTTGTCAGATAAGTCAATCTAGTTGCCTCAACTTATTTCTGTAAACTTGAAACTCTTGAGAAACTACTATCTATTCAGTACATAATTGAGTTTTGCCCATCACATCGTCCATGAACGAGAAGTCGAAGATCAAGAAAATTGTGGAAGCTTCCCAGCAAATGTTGGGACAATAAGGTAGCGTGATGGCAGTCCCTGTTACGCCTTTATCTTGCCATTTTAGATCTTCATGTAGGCGCACATCTTAGATACCTACATAAGGCTCAGTATAGTAGAGAAGGAGAAAAGCAAGGGGACTTAAAAGGGAAAGCAGGCAGCCAAAATCGGGATATTGTATGTCTCCCAAACAAGATCGCCTCGACGGAATTATGTGATACTGGAGATCTTCTAGAACAAGCAATTTTCAGAGCGATGGATTAGAACCTAAACGCAATCAACGAAGCAAGTTGATACAGAACCGAAACCAAAGGGGGTCAGTCCATTGAAATATTCCCATCTGACTTACCATCCTTATTTAGATCACCGTACTCATCTGAACTGACGTATTCATCCGAATCACCGTGCAGAACTATACAAGGCGGAGAAAAGACATGGACTGGAGATCTAGGACCCCCCGTCATCCCCAAAATGACTCGTTACACTACAATCAATTTGATAACGAAGAGCGTCAAGGACCAAGAGTTAGGAAAATGTGTGATAGCTTACCAACCCGTATACCTGCCTTGAAAATGATGAAGCATCAGTGACTGACAACAGGACGAATCATAAATAGATATGGCAGGATCGAGCGCAAATTCCCCTATCCACATGGAGAATCCAGAATAGTGTTTTTGATTGTAGCGACTTCTGCTACGGTGTATTCACAGACGGAGCCCATTTTCTTGTTAGCTTTTAAGTTCTTCCCATCCAAGATGACCAGGAAGGGTGCAGCTTCATGGCCGATAGATCCAATATAAAAAGGGACGGAATAGGAAGGGGTCAGATAAAGACAAATAAAGTAGCGGGTCGACAATCTATGACGTGCCCACTCTATTGCCTGATCTCAACATGTAAACCATCCTTCATACATCTTTCATGAAGTGAAATATTCTCGCACTTACCTAGGTGAACATTTCCCCAAGTTGGAGCATCAGGCAAACAGACATGGATTGGCATCCCGCATCCTTTTTCCGAACGGACATCATCCCGACAACCCCATTCGCGATCTTGATCCTGAATCAGCCGATAAACGAGAATGCGTTTGATGCTGTGAGGAGGCATGGTACGTTCTGTCATACTTTCTCCGTAAACTATTAAAACATCTTGAAGGCCAAGCTTTGTATGGCATTGAGCTGTCCATCGCAATCGTCGAGGGAAAAATGGATACATACCCCGCACCGTTTATGCGCGCATCCATCTCTCCTCACGTGCGCTGGATGAGATTGAAATATCCCTTCGCTCCTACCCCGACACAAGAATCAAATGCTTAAACCGAATACAAACATGAAAGATCTAACATGAACAGCATGCTACATCCTCGTCGCCGACGGCGGCGCAAACCGCTACTACGACCTCATGAAATCCCGCTCTCGCGAAAACATCGACGTACTCCTTCCCTTCCATCCCTGGCCTTCTCATCTGCAGTGTAACTAACCTCGAGTCTTCAAGCTACCATCCTGCATCCTCGGCGACCTCGACTCAATCCACCCGCACGTCCTAACGCACTACAAAACACACCATGTCCCCGTCCTTCATGATCCGGACCAGTACTCCACCGACTTCACGAAATGCATCCGCTTCCTGCGCGCACATGCGCACGCAATCCTAGCCAGGGAAAATCCAACGGTAGGCGACGACAACCACGATCTATACATGACCTCCCACCCTCCATCATCCGGGCCATCTGCGACAGGCAAGAAAGAGCAATTAGACATCCTCGTCCTCGGCGGTCTAGGCGGACGAGTTGATCAGGGCTTCTCGCAAGTCCATCATTTATACGCCGCGTACGAAGAGAAACGGCAATCCACCGCAAGCCAAGCAGCGGGGGATCTGTATCTTCTTTCCGAGGAGAGTCTATCGTTCATTCTGCCGCCGGGCAGGAATGTAATCCACACGCCGTTCACGCATCAGCAAGTCCCTGACCATAAAGAAGATGACCAGGAGAAAGAAGTATTTTCTGAGAATGTCGGTATAATCCCCCTCTCGGGGCCGACGCGCATCTCTCTAAAGGGGTTTGAATGGGACGTCACCAACTGGCGCACGGAGATAGGAGGGCAATTATCGACGAGTAACCACATCCGCGCTGATGAGTTGGAGGTTGATGTTGCTGCAGACGTCAACAGGGCGGTGTTGTTTACGGTTGAGTTGGGGGAGAGGTTTAAGAGGGTTGTTACTTCTTAGTATCTATTTGATTGAATATCGGAAATTGGAATATAGAACACAATTGCATTGCATCAACAGAAATCCCAGAAGTAGACATCGACTATCAGAAAGGGGGTGGACAAGAATCAATGTGCACGAACAGAAGCGAAGGGATATCTGAATAAACCATACACACCAAGAAGACAAAACAAAGACTAAAACAGTAAACAAATATAAAAACAAGCAAAACTCAATAAGTGACAAACTTCGCAAACGCCGTTTCGAGACAGTGTCCAAAAGTCAGAGTATGACTTGCTATCAGTTTAGACAAGAAGCCGATAGAGAGAACAGAACCCCAAACATATACCATACCATACCATACCCGGGCAAACTCCGCAGTCATTATTTATATGCATGGCATTTTTTCTCAATTGAATCAACGTTCGTGTGATTGTTCTGTTCGACCAACCGGAGAGCGCGAATCAACAGAGAACAAGAAGATCAAGACGAAATTCCAAAATCGCGAGCTCCTTTGGTCAACCTGCCAAGCAAGCAGTTACTTCCTCAAAACAGCATCATACAAACTAACCAAGACACCGATGGCCGATCCCGTCAACACACCAGGCCACTGTCCCGGGATCGAGACATTCACCTTCTCAATCGAGAAATGGCTGAACGTACTCCAGAACGTGAAATGATTCGCATAGACAAAGTACGAAATCAACGCTTTGGCGATGTTGTACACCAACGGATCAAAACTGGCCACCTGTTGTTGCGCGGTAGACGAGGCACGACGCGTGTTGTGCGAGTGCGTCGAAGATTGCGCGTGAAGACTCAGGTTGAAAAAGTACGCAAAGGTCAGCGGCAGCACGAGGCTGGTCATCGCCCAGAGCAAGAATGGTGCCCAAAAGGTACCGGTAATCAGCACGAAGAAATCAGGAATCTTAACCGAAATCTCGGGCGTGTTGACAGTTTCAACGGCAGGGACGGTAGTCAAATAGCGCAAGGGGATCAATTCGCGCGCCAACCCGATCAATTCCAGAACCACAAAGATGGTTTCAATAGATTTGACGCTGCTGAGTGTAGCGCGTAATGCGTCGGAGCGCTCCGAGATGCCGGACTTGGTCCACGCGTCAGACACCTTTTCGCGGACGATGGTGGTCTGGCGATCAATGGCGTCGGTTACGACGGCAGGCGAAGGCGGCAATGCTGCCGCAAAGGACAGCGGTGAACGCGCCGGTGTGCGCGTAGCGACTGCAGTAGACGCGGGTGTTTGCGTTTGTTCGGATTCGGTCTCCTCGCTATCGCTCCGTTAGTATGCAAACGCGTCAGAAGGGAAAAAAAAAAAAAAAACGTACGCTTCAGCAGAAGTCTTGCGTGTTCGGCGCGACGACCTCTTTTCCTCGCTTCCGACAGAGATCACGGACGACTCGGATTTGGGCTCCTTCTTGACGGGCGACGACATGCGCGCCGGCTGCGACAGACGGCGGTAGTAGTCGGCCAGACGCTTCTCGCCGGAGAAGATGGAGCTGTTGGCGCGCAAATGGCTGTCGAGAGCGGATTCGAGTTCGGCTTTTTTGAGGTCGGCGTAACTATCAGAATTAGCATGCAATTAAATACGAGTCGAGATTTGAGAAGGCGCACTCTTTCAAGTCAGAGATTTCAGCCAGCTCAGCCAGCTCTGTTTTGCGCAGAGCGCGCAGGTAGGGACCCGTGGATGACGACATGATTTCAGTTCAGAGCAGTAGAAGTATACAGAAACGAGATCGCGTTGACCATGCGACAGCAATCCGATAGCAATTTGGGTGTAGAATATATAGACGGTAAGTGTACTGGTAAGGAGGAAGTTCCAGGGTGTGTGGTGTGATGAGGTATGTTATGTTATGTTATGTTGTGGCGGCAGTCGTGGGGGGGGGAAGCGGGCTTGTTTACATTGGGCTGGCTTAGCGTGTTTTTCTGCTCCCACAGTGCGGCCCGCGAGTTCCCAGCCACCGCTTTTTTCCTTCTTGCGCTGCTGCATGCTTAGGGCTCGAGCAGTTTGCAGATCACGGTGATCTTCTTGCAGATGAGAAATGTACACCTTTTTTTCATTCAGAGTATACTCTGCACAGTGATGTGAATGCATAAAGGAGATCTATCTATATATATGTCAACGTAATAGGTATTGTACAATAGTCTACAGTAATTAACCACTCTATCATCCCAGCCAACAAACAAAACGCCAAACATGCCTCATCCCATCCGGCCGATTACCCAGTATGTATGATGTGTATGATGTGTTTGTAATAACAACCGTCGAATTATATGACCGGCACCGTCTCAGACTCCGACATGGACTCCAACTTCTTCAGCAAATACTGATACATGACCAGCATCGTGCCACTCTGGACGCTGGTCCAGACCGCTCGTGGCCCGACGCCACGGAACCAGCCGGCCAGTCCTTCGGTTTTGTAAATAAGCCTGAGTCCTGTGAATACGGATGATGTGTGTAAGATGGGTGCGCCCGGTTGGGGTGTAGACGTCGATGGAGAGGAGGTCGATATCGGTCGTGAATGTGTTTTGCTGGAAGAAGATGATGATGAAGATGATGACGTATGCTGGCTGTGTTGTGCATGCGGCCGACTATCTTTCTTCGTTGATATAGAAGCCTGCGTCGAACTCTTTTGCGGTAATGCGTCCGGATTCTGCTGCGTCTGAATCCTCGTCTTGACCACGTCCAACGGACACGTCAAGACACCCGCCATACCACCCGCCGTCGTCGCCGTGAGAATTTCCAGCGGCAATCCGATTTCTCGAGATCCAACCCAATTCTTTGCCCACTCCTGCTCCTGCTCATAAAACGCAAACTGCAACGCAGAAAATGGTAAATCGCGGAAGATGGTGGCTTTGTATCCCGAAAACATAGCGCCGAATCCTTCTGTTCGCACGATCGTTCGGAATGCATCTGTTGTTCCTCGATAGTTGTACCCAGACTTGAAGTATGGATTATTATATCGTCCTTGAAGTTGTAATCGTGTCTTGAGGACTTCGGACGGTACATAGACCACCGAAGCAGCCAAATCGGCAACAAACCCTTTCCTTAAATTAGCATCCTATCGATCCAAAATTTTCGAGGATATCATACCAGCGGAAAGATAAGACAACGTAGGATTAATCCCCGAGTCAATCATATGCCTCTTCGACCACTCGTACGTCCCAAAAAATATCACAGTGCCGGGAAACGATCCCATCAACGCCGGACTCACGCCACTGTAGAGACCTCTCCGAAACCCTTCCTCGCGAAAGATTTTGATATATGATGCCGACGTCGAGCCGTATCGGGGTGGAATATGTGGATCGCCTTGTTGGCGGGTTTTGACGGTGTCGAGGGAGTGCATGAGCATATCGCCGGATGAGCCGCCGATGCCACCTGCTATCATGGACTTTACCAGGAGGTACAAATCAGCCTTTTTTAACGGCAGTGGCCTAGATGGCCAGAATCAAAGTCTGACGACTTTGTCAAGAAAAAGAAAACATACGTGAAGATAAGGCGGCCGCGTCTCATGCTCATAATTATCCACCGGTACGACCGCAGTTTCAGCGGCCATATCCATTGTGCGCGACTCTGACGAGGGGTTTCTTCTGCTCACGAATTGTTGCAATATGTGTCGAGATCCGGTATCTTCTGCATAATTCAATTGTGTTGCATCATGGGATGACGATGACGATGTAGAGGAGGATGGCGATGTCGCAGGTGCGTAGATTTCAGGCACTTTTGAGTCTAGGCTCATGACAGTTTTGTCTCTTCTGTTGGCGTTATTATTGCACTGTCGTCCCACCTCAAGGACTCTGTAATCTATGTCGGAATCGTGAAAGTCGCCTCACGGAAACAAACGGGTAGTCGCAAATAGGAGATGGTAAAAGAATGGCGAAACGATATAACGAAAGAGACGAGATATGCTCAAAATCGAGCCATCATTAGTTGTCTAGCTAGTAACAGACGCAAGAAGACGATGCGATAGTGAGCACGCGATGTGGTGTTGAATGATCGATCGTTGAGTAGAATTGAGCAACTTTTTCGGAGTTGGCAATTCGGCGGCGAATGATTTTGCTCGGCTCGGACCCGCCCAGCCGATGGGCCGGTTCAGGGCCAAACCTTCATATCCGACTGAACTATTCTATGAATGGATAAACGATTTACTAGTAAGGATTCGATGAATGTGTTAATGATGTGTATGAGTCTTGTCTACATACGTACAAACACTCAACGCAGCACCCGCTCTGTACAACAGATTGAAACGCATAACAATATCAGAAACCGCAGGAAAAACGTCAAAAATTCAAGACAAGACAAGAGACAAGACAAAAGTTCATCCCTTAGACGCCTAACTGATTTTACGCAGCGCAACCGTGCTATAAGATCAGAACATAGGAAACTCCCACTCGCATACTGTCCCTTTTTGCATCATAACTTCTAAGAATAAGTACTTTCCGCTGTCGTGATTTGACCGGCTTGGTGCCATTGTCAGTTATAACTCCTCCCATTCCATTCCTCACCCAAAGTCCGTCGGCCGTAGTGCTCGTGTCGAGCGACTATGGCTCGAAGATGATTCATTCAGCCATGACAAGGTATCGTTGAGGCGTTACCGGCAGTCGAGGTTGCAACTTTGACACACAATGTATACATTGCTTTCGCAAAAACACGCGGTGTAAAACTACCTCAAACTTGACACATTTACTGAGGCTTCTTGCCAGCAGCAGCAGGTCCGCCACCAAGGTAGCGCTTCACATCAGAAGCCTCATAGATCTGGAAAGTCACGCCCTTGAACGCTTCCCAACCCTGACGAACCGGAGGAGGGGTGTTCTGATGAGACACCAAAGTATCAACGCGGGCAGAGAATCGAGACACGGCGCTCTGCACAAACGAACTCTGAGAGTAACGAGCACGGAAGAAGGCCAAGTAAAAGATCAACAAAACCCAGCTACCCTTGGAGAAGGTCAAAGCGGAAAGTACGAGACGGAACAAGAGACCCAATTCGAGCGATGCAACGAGGTACATGCTAGAGTCGTAGTATTGCTTGACAAACTTGCCAATGCTCTCTGCGAGTGGCGACTGCTTGGCAGCTGGGCGGGAGCCACCAGGAGAAGCCGGTCCGGTAGCTCCCTGGGGAGCGGGCTGGAGCGTGGGCAGCAAGTATGTGCGAGTATAAGTGGCCACGTGGAAGACGGAGTAGACGCTGAAGGGGAGAAGGGCAAGGGGGACCTGGCGAGAGTAGAGCCACACAAGGGCCATTCCTATACCATATTAGAAGGGGACCGGATACTCATCAAACACTCGAATATAGGTGATGGCTGATGACCTACCGAGGTATTGAACATTCTCGTCACTCAACAACTTGACGGCAATCTGCAATGGAGAGCCACTCAACTTTCCACGAGCAATGTACTGCTTATAAACCACAATTCCGTAGGTAGCCGCAGCGGAAATGAATGCGAGACGGTAGGAAATCTTGGCCCATCGGGAGTAGTAGTTGAAGACGATATAGGACAGTCCATATCGGAAGACGGACAAAAGGAGAGTCAAGTGTCTATACAAATCAGCTATGTATTCTCCATGTCAAGCAATAATTCATTCTCGACAGTGTCGTGGGTGCGATGATGAAATAATGCATCCGCCGAGGCTCAAGATAGAGATGGTAATATGCGGTGAGCAAGGCTAACGTACCCTACAAACCAACCAAATCTATGCGTGATCAGTTAGCGGATAATTCTTCAATCTCAAATCAAGTCATTGCATCCATGAGCTGGAACATACTGCAAAGTCTGGGCTAAAGCCTTGATTCTCTCGGGCAAAGGCAAGGTGGCCGGAGGTGGAGGAGCCATCGTGATCTGGTCGACTGGCAAATGGTATAGAAAAGAGAGAGAAAAGAAAGCTGTGCTAGTGAATCTGTATTAAGACAGCACAGAGCGAGTCAATATCCTCGCTGATAGGATATTCTATGTGATAACGATGGGTGTTGAAGTGTCGAGAGAGCAGGTAATTGTGGTGGTGTCATGGGATAATGAGAGAAGACAATGTGGGAGGCTGGTTACGTTAGGCCGCCCAGATAAGCTGCTGATTGGCCAGTGCCAGCTCAGCTTGCCCGCTTCCGCCATGACGTCCTCTTCCGGCCATGAACTTCAGGCACTTAATCTTCAAGAAAGACATTCATATACGTCACTCCTAGTAAAACATTTGATTGGGCTCCTAAACAAAACAATACAAAGAGAGCAGAAGAGAGGTATAGCAGGCCAAGAATTACATGACAAGAAGAGAATCAGAAAGAAAGCAACTAGACAGCATGCCCGGCGAGCTCTCAAGAAACATGTTTCGTTTCCAGAGCGCCTCGGAACATGCCGTTATTAATAATCTTTCTTGTAACAATCGAAATAGAAAGAGAGAAAGAGGCATCCTTTTCTTCGGTTGGCCCGATATCAAGTAGTCATTAGCGGAAGCTGGTAGGTGAAATAGGGAAGGGTCAATGAGCGTAAGTGGTGGAAAGCAGATAAAAGAAAAAAGATACAACGAGTGAGCAGTTGAGTTAATACACAATCGAACGTCGCATGTCTCCATGGCCAGCTCTCTCCGTAAAAATAACCCACGCCATTATTGAGGTCATCGCATTTCAGGAACGGTAGCAGCTTTGGTCCGCTCTTTCTAGCTTGAGAGCGTCTAGCGGAGGGAGAAACCTTTCCGCTTGCTTTCTTTTTCAAGAGGTCGCCCACTCTCCAGTCGAGCTTTCTTCTCTTCCAAATCTTGCCTCTGTCGTTCGAGTTGATCTTTCATCTCCCGATGGCGAGCATATAGTTCGTCTTCGCTCTGTTTCAATTTGCTCTCCTTCTCACGGACCTTTTGCTCAAAGACCATCTTCATCTCGGCTTCCATCTTGGCAAGCTTCTGTTCGTGGAGAGCGCGTTCCTCTTCCTGCTTGACGGCGGGGTTCACCTCCTTGAAGACGCTTGGGTCTTGAGCAACACCCATTTGAGTGAGCTTGTCGGAGCGGTAGTTCTCGTACAAGACGTTGTTGGTGTGCTCCTTGAGTTCCTCCATGTGTGTGCGAATAAGCATTTGACGAAGCTTAACAAAGTCGCAGTGCTCCTCGTTGTCAACTTCAATGACACCCCAGGGGTAACGTCGGCCGCGGACTTTGCGTCCGTCGGGGGTGGTGACCTCGGCGTTGGCACCGACCACAGCGAAAGGCACCTTGGACATGATCTCCTGGTTCTCGGCAATGGTCTCTTCGTCATCGAGCTCGTAGCGGGGTCCTTCGAATATTTGGATGGAGTGGTATTGAATGTCGGCGAGGATCTTTGATAATTAGCACATAAACTACGAAACAATCATAACGAAGTTCAAGCTTACTCTCTGCTTAAAGAGCGCAATCTCCTCGTCGGTGAGGGTATCGGCCTTAGCGATAACTGGGATCAAGTTGACCTTGGTGTGAAGGCGGCGCATAACCTCAATGTCAAGAGGCTTCAAGGAGTGGCCAGTGGGCTGGATAAAGTAGACACAGGCATGAACGCGGTTGTCAACAATGTTCATACGGTTGACCTTGTTCTCGGCTTCCAAGTAGGCATCGAAGCGCTGCTCAATGTTCTCGACAATAGGTCTCCACGAGTCGTCGTTGTTGACAAAGTCACCGAATCCGGGCGTGTCCACAACAGTCAAGCGAAGACGGACGCCGTTCTCTTCAATGTCGGCGCTGATTCCTTGGATAGACACGGTCTTGGGAATAATGTCGTGGCTTGGTCCCTTGCGCTCCTTGGGAGGGTAGAGAGAAGTGTTGAAAAGGGTGTTGATCAAAGTCGATTTTCCGAGACCAGATTCACCTGCGCTCATTAGCCCCTGTGTTCATCTCACTTTAACGCCATCACGTATACTCACCAACAACCATGACGTTAAAGTTGAATCCCTTGCGGACACTCTTGCGGTGCCACTGATTTGGCAGGTTGGCGAATCCGACATAACCGGTCAATTTGCGGCGAACAACATTGCGCATATCTGAAGCAGCTTGGGCAGCAGCCTTGGGGTCCTTTGAGCTGACGGTCTGAGGGGTGGTAGCACCACCCATCGGATTGCTTCGTTCGACAAATGGTGAGGCGGCCTTGCTGGAGGTGCTGGGAATGGGTGAAGTGGGCTTCTCTCCGGGCGCGACGGCGGAACCATTGGTGGCTGCGGGCAAATCCCAGTTAGCAAACTCGAATTGATCCATATCGCTTTGCAATGAAATTGAAGACATTGATTGTAACATTGAAAAAGCAGAGGTCTGGGAGGTGGAGCTTCCGGTCGTTGTGCTGTGATGGAGGTCGTTTTGGTCATTGAGGTAGTCAGATCTCGACAGCCGGATGCTTCTTCCATCCATGCTGGAACGGTACTTGACACCCACAACACGATATCTGGAACTGGACATGATGCCAACCAATCAAACGGCCAAAGCTTGCTTGTAACCACAACGCAGTCGTCTAGATAGTCTCGATCGAAGGCAATCCACAGTACAGCGACGGAGTGTGATCAGAATAGAATTGAGTCTTTTGCTTACCCATTTTTGTGAAGAAGAGACTCTGGAAGTCTCGTGAACGAACGTCGGGAAGGTGGGAATGGGTAACGTGGAGGAAAGTGCTGGGTCGTTCCTGCCCGTATCACAAACGTCAGCTATAAACAACTCTTCAAGGCATGTCCCAGCTATTTATCTTGTTTCGTTTTCTTTTGAGACAGAAAAGCAGAGATGATAAATTATTCCTTTGCGGGGGGAACAATGGAGACGGAGGCCGAGTTAAACGTACCGTGGACGAAGGTTCCCAGTCAGGAGAAGGGGAGGACAACAAGCAAACGAGGGTCAGGTACGGCGGTGTCCAAACAATTCGAGACCAAAGGAGCGTTGAGAAGCGCAACACTCGATCGTTCCAAAGAGACAATTAGATAGAATAGAATGAAGAAAGGGCAGGGGGGTAAGAAACACGACGGAGGGAGTGAGGAAGGAGAGACAGGCACAACTCAGGAGACTACCAGAAGTGTGTCTCTCAATTAGTCTAGCCACTAACAAGCTAACAAATTGTCTGGAGGAGCAGCGCAGAAAGGGGCTTGCCGATGGTCTTTGCCTGTTCAGGGCTAGGGCGTTTGTGGCTGGCCAATCAAGTGTGCTGTTGGCTCCAAGTCACGGGACCACGCATTCGGCTGGATATCAAGTGCACGTCCCCGCTTCCTGACTTACAGCAATTCAACGTTCGCATCTTCAGACAGATCTCTCAATCCCTGATGTTTATTCTTACATGCTATTCAGTTCCAAACTTGCAACAGCCATACGACCACACCTCAGCCCGAAAAGAATTGTCTTGTCCCTGAGCCTACGAAGTACACAACAGGCATCCTACCGTTACCCAACCTCGGATCAATGTGTAGCCTAAAACCCTGCCAATATGCGACATTCAGTTGAGCGACGTGTCGTCTCTCGTTCTACACTTGGTTAATCTCTGCTTACCGCTCCCTTCGTCTTTTCCATTTTGAAATGACGGATTGGAGACACGGGAGTGAAACTGACAGTAGAGGGAATCATTTTGGCCACTCTTGCTACAGAACGACAGAAGCTGAGTCTGAGACAGGAGCCGCCGAAATATCTGTTCATCAACTTATCTCAGCTTAGTGATCAGTTTGTACCAGTGCGATAATCGTCTGGTTTTGGGCGAATCTTGTGGAAGATTGAGTCCAGTTCTTCAGGGTTCAGATGCATCTCTTCTGTTTTGCCAATCGAATCAATTATGGTATGCAAAGAAGACCTTCTATTGTTGTTTATATTAGCAGATACAGGTCATGTTATGTTCTAATAGGCACCTAACAAATCAGACGGAGCTTAGGGTACGTATTCAGTATTCGGAATCGTACATGACACATGCGGGTGAGTGCATGCATTAATGCACGTCGTTGCTTTTTGACGAGACGATCTCAACATGTCTCATAAATCGAATCGCAGTCTATCCAAGAAATGCTACAGACAATTTGCAACTGTCCTATTGATATATGAAGCTCCGTACTTGTTAGTTGTCCGGCGACTCGAGGATGAATGCGGGTTACACAATAACGGGCCGGCCCTGTTGCGTTGGCTGTGCAGAGTATATACCGGGGGGCCTCGAAGCGAAATGTCGTGTTATGACAAGTGCAGACGACTTCATGTGCTGTCACAGCTGTAGAATGTCAATGCCACCGTAGTGGTCAAAGAGGTAAGACAAATAGAAGATACTACGTAGTAGTGCTGGATACTTCCGGGGTCCGCATATACAATGGATCTAGGTATAATGGAGTATGGTGGTTTGCACAGCTCAATTCTTACAAATCCCCGAGTGAGAGACGGTCTCTTACATACTGATGTAAAGGATCATCTCAGAAGGAAAAAACCCTACCAAGGTACGTAGCATCAACCCTAGAATACGCCCATAAGTAACTAATCCCAGGGCGAGAAGGGTTAGTCTGGGAAAACGTCCGGGCAAGCCTCGTGACTAATCCCGATTCGGCAATAGCCTACGATCAATCGGCCCAAATTCCATCCGCTTCACGGAAGCAAGAAAACATTAATCAGCGTCATCTTGATCCTTTCTTCCTTCTCCTTCTATTCCTCCTTTGTGATTATTTTGATATTTCCTGCGTATACTTGATTGAATTCATATCAGCTTAATTATTGGCTAATTGACAGCTAATCCACAATGTTCCGGCAATCAGCCACCAGACGAGCAACTCTGCTCTTACGCAACACCAAACCTAGCACAACCACCACCAACTCCATCACAAACCACTTCGCCGCAGCCCAACGACGCTTCGCAAGCACCGAAGGCGGAAACACCATCTTTCCCAACCCACCCGCACAGAAACGCCGCAGCTGGCGCAACCGCCTCGTCCGTCTCGGTCTCGCCGGCGGCGTCATCTACTTCTACAACACCTCCATCGTCTTCGCGGAAGAGCCCACTCTTTCCCTGAGACCGCAACCTTTGGACTCCGAGGATGCGCCTACCCTGGACACGATAGGGCAGAAAGTCGGGCTCAAAAAGGCTCGCGATGAGCCGCCCGCGGCGCCGCACTCGACCGATGCGCAGGTCGTGGATCCTCGCCAACAGCAGGAAGGTGGCCTAGAAGGATTGGAGCAAGAGGCCAAACATGAAGGCGCATTCAACCCGGAGACTGGCGAGATCAATTGGGACTGCCCATGTCTAGGCGGTATGGCCTATGGTCCCTGTGGTGCAGAGTTCCGAGAGGCGTTTAGCTGTTTCGTGTACTCCAAAGAGGAGCCCAAGGGCATGGACTGTATTGAGAAATTCAAGTTCGTCCCCTCCCCCTCTCTCATCTTTCCCTCCAATTGCGGATGAAACCTGCGCAAATGTACTAATGGTTGTTATAGGGGAATGCAAGACTGCTTCCGCCTCCACCCGGAAGTCTACGGCTCCGAACTCCAAGAAGACGAAGTCGACGAACAACTAACCGACCAAATCGCCCAACGCGACCGCGAAGAACAAGCCATCAAAGCCCAGAAAGAGCAACAACAACAGCAACAACAGCAACCACCCGCAGGAGAAATCAAAATCGCAGACCCAGCAGTCTCGAGCCTAAACGACGCCGAGAAACACGCCGAAACCGAAGAACTCCGCAAAGCCAACGAGGCGGCCAGCGTCGCGAATCAGCAGGAAGAAGAACTCGTGCCGCGGGCGTGGCACGAGAGCGATGGCCAGAAGACCGAGAAATAAAAGCTCATCCCATCCCTCGCCATTTGAATTAAAATTAATGATTGTTAAGGATGGAGGAGTATTGTACCATGACTTTCTTTTTCTTCTACCACTTACAAAAAAGACCTCATTTTATTCATCTCCCCTCTCTATCCTTTCGATTCTACGAAGGATTGAAAATGTACCCGTGCTTGTTTTAGAATTATTTCTTTTTGTTTACAGGGGGGTCTAATGCATCAGCGCTTTGTTATACGATATAGTTGAGTGGAGAGGGAGGATTTAGAAATGGATATTGTATATTACCCGTATTTTGGTGTGAATTTTGAATCGAGGTTCTCGTGTCAATGGAGTATTATGTGTTGTTTCTACGTATGCAGTTGGATACATAGTGTAGTTTACCGTTGGCTTAATCACATAATTCCCCCTTCAAGTTCATCAGTCTGCCCCTTCTCTCTCTCTCTGCTGGTGTCCCCTCTCACTTCGCATGTCCTCGCTCATCCTGAAGACATACGCACATCAACCTCAAACGAGGCTAGTCATACTTTGAGTTGTATGCAGGAATGGAATCTTGTAGAATGATACAAGAACGCGACGAGCACACAGTCGACAAAGATGACGAGTATGCTTCGCTACCCTGGCTGCCTTTGAATTATGTCTCGAAAACCGGTTCGGTATTCCTGACATTGAGGCATAGATATGAGCATACTAGCGACCACCGCTAGATCGATCAATAAATGGTCCGAATCATAACGTGGTACGGTACATTCAGGTCCTGCATCTCGTCAATAAAAAGAACGCTTTACCATCACCAGGTAAATGTCTTACCAGTCAACATCACTCAGCTGCAGCTTCCGTGAACGAAATCCCGGCCGATTTGACTTGTCCATTCGATTGTCACGAGATGGTCGTTTCTCCGAAACTATTGCAGACGTCTTAGCATTTGTACTCCTGTACTTGTTCCGCGGGCTTCTTTTTCCATGGGTGATAACGGGGTCCTGGGTAATGATAGAGAGGCCTTGTTCACCTTCGGGTTGTTCCGTATCTCCTGGGTCATAGCTCAAAACGAGGTTCTTGATGCGTTGCTGCTCTTCGCGGTCAGCCTGCTGTTGCGATTTCATGGCGATTGCAAAGCTGGAATCGGACGGCAGCTCAATCGTGCGTGTCTAGACATACAAGTCAGTAAGGATCTACGGCCCCGACATACTCGTCAACTCGTCAACTAACCTGCTGCCGGTTTCCTTTCTTTGTCATGAGCGAAAATGCCATGGTGTTGGCTGGCACTTGCGGTGCTTGTGCCGGCATCTCGTCGCTTGCTGACTGTTCCCGGCGAGACGGCCGCATAGGAAGTGGTATGTCAAAGAGAGCTTTCCTTTCAAATCTGCGACCCTCCATACTCTCAGCCATCATCTTCTCGAAAGCTCGGTCAAAATCGGCCTCTGCTTCAGGATCTCTTTCTTCCTCTTGACGAGCCACGAATATCTGCTCATCCTCTGATTCTGAGTCAGCGCCTTCGCCATCTTGCTCGATACCCTGACTGAATGGTTCGGCCTCTTCGGCAGAAGATTGTCCATCGTCAATATCCGGAACTCCATCCTCGTCAAGACCTTCTTCGCCATTGGCATCAGAAGAAATGCTTTCAACGTCGTCATCCTCGACTTCAGCACCTTTATCACCATCTTGAACCTTGTAGTTTTGAGCAATTGCCTCGCTGAATAGTCGTCCGGCTTCTTCGATGTCACCCGCAATCTTCCACTGAGGGCGGACAAGCGAGTACGTATCTTGAACCAAAAAATCGACATCCATTGGCAAAGGGTCTTTGGTAAAGACGTAGTACTACAACTGTTAGCTTGTCATTAATCGCTAGGGGGGCCAAGTTTATGAACCTGAAAGTATGTGAGGAAGAAATCGAGCTTTTTCTTGGCTGACCCGCGGTCAAAGCAAACGCCGCAAGTGTCGAGTATTGTGCAAACAAGGCGGATGCGGAAGAAATCGTCCGGCATATCAAGAATATTAATCTTGTTCGGCGACGGTGTTCCATTCTCTGGTTTCGTCAGTAGACTGTGCTAACTTGCTGTCAGAGGATGCATACCATGTCCGAATGCAACAATGCGATACAAGGCATCGAAAATCACGGGAGAGTCAATCATCTTGTAGTTGTAAAGCTCGCCGAGATATTTGACTTCTGCGACGCGCTTTTGGTTGAACTTGAAGTCGTTGAGTTCCAGACCTAGAGTGATGGCTTCCAGAACATTGTCGACCACTCCAATAACAAACTCTTGGTGATAGCGGTATAGAGCACTGGCGAGAATGGCCAATAAGTGAATATTGCCATACTTCACCTTATGCGGCCTGCTGAAAACTCGTTCAAGGATATCGACAACCTAGTAATATGTCAGTATGGTTCAGGTCATCTTCATCTAGGATATCCACCTCTGGCTCTTCCCAGTGAAGCTTCCTGATAGATTTCAGTATCTTGGTATAGTTGCGCTTGTTCATATCCAGATAAAGCAACTTCCGAATGAACAACTCCATCGGTGTACGTTCTTTCTGTTGAATAGCAGGTCGTTCAGGCGGATCAACGTAGTACATGGCATTTTCAATGATCATACGCTCCTGCTGACCTAAATGTGTAGCAGCTTTCTTCCGGCCAACTGTCTCCAAGAATGAAGACATTCGAGGCGATGTTTCCGGATTCCGCAAGAGATATCGTCCGCAATTCTCAAGCAAATTGCCCATAATCTCGATGTTTGTACGCGAAAAGTCATCCAGGCACACCTTGAGGCAGTGAAAAATGACATGCTCGGGTACCACACCGAATTTGGTCAGTTCAGCCAGGTATCGAATGTTGATCATTCTAACTTGTCCGAGGAACTCTTTTTGCTTTCGACGCTGCAGGCTTCTAAACTCTTCATCCAGATATGTGATCAATCCCTGAGGGATGTCTGGCATGTGCTGTCCAAGGGTAGCCACTAAGCGAGAATACAAGGGCAATAAATCAGTACGGCCTTTTGGAATGTCCTGTAGAGCCTTGATAAGACGGTTGCGTGAAGCTTTGGAGTTCAAGAAGCAAAAGTCGAGCGCAAGTTGATCGACTTGATCCTTGGTTTGCAGATCCGGGAGCTTGACAAGAAGCGCATCAACCTGGGCTCCGACGGTCTTGTTGACAATTGCAACGGACTCATTGTCTGCTTCAGCCGCCGCTTTCGCTTCTTCCGTCACAGTGTCTGTCTTTTCGGTGGTATCTTGTCCTTTTGCTTGCTCATCAGCGTCGCCCTTCTTTTTCTTGCCATCCTCTAGAAGCACAGCTGGCACTTTGCCTTTGAGGTCCGCTAGGTTCTCATAGAATCGTCGCTCTTCCTCGTCTTCCCAGATGCCTGCACCATCTCCTTGCCCACGGAGATATTCAGCAGTCTTGACGAGACCGATTCCGCCTGTCGTCGAAGCGTCGGCTGCCTCCTTATCGACCAAGCTAGGCATTTCCACGCCGAGAATCTCACACATAGCCTGAGTGTTCGCTACCAGCTTTTCATGCGCTTTAGATTGCTTTTCGAAATTTGCTTGTCGGTCTTCGAAAATCTCGCCACTCTTGACGTACGCTTCAGCATTGCGACGGCTCTGTGCAGTGAGTGCCTTTTGATCGCGGACAACGTGTGCTTTGACATCCTCCAAGTACCGAGTTAGAATGTTCTTGAAGCGTAGTTGAAGTTTTTCAGATGCTAGCGGTGGCTCTGCAGCGACGTCTCCGTTAGCCTCTTCAGGCACGCTATCTGAGGCAGCGGTAGTTGCGCCGTCCGCATCGACAGTCTTGCGCCCTTCTTCGGCAGTCTTGACACCCAAGACATCCCAGCTGAACGACTTGACGAATAGAACAGCAAGAGGAAGGTTCGTATGGTCCCTGTCATGGCCCAAAAGATCCTTCAAAACCTCCAAAGGATACGGATCAGATTCTTTCTCCGGATCACCTTTAGCAGCAGATTTGACCCTCGACGGCCCATCCAAGCTCTTCCCACCCGCACTTGAACTGGCATCCTTATTCTTCGCACCAAGATCATCCGGCCGCTCAATATCATCCAGCGTTTTGAGAACGGCAACGAGCCACAACTCCGTCACGACCTTGAGCAAGACCCGATGTCTCGATAATCGCTCCTTCTCCTCTCTCTCACGAACATCCTGACTAAGCGCTTTCAGCTGCGATTTATCCGGCGAACTCAATCCTCGTCCCAGTAACCATCCGATCTGCTTCGTGAATTCGCCAGGACCGAACCGCTGGTGTAATGCGCTTACGATTTCGACTCCGGCGGCGACTTCTCCGGGAGACTTTAATTTGCAGAGACCTTCATAGCATGCCGAGATGATTTCCGAGAGATACTTGTGAAGCGAAAGCGTGCGGATATCGGCGATGAAAGTGGCGAGTGCAGAAGCTGAGATGCCCGTGCGGAGACGCTTGATGAAGGCAGTGTTTTTCTTGAGGGACGAGTCTAGCGACTTGCTAACTTCGAATACATCTATACCAAAGTGTTGTCAGCGTGCGAACTGTAGTGTAAAAATGTAGCAGAATCATACCACTTTCCCCAGCCCACGCTCGTTCATTCAGATCGCGGAGCTCCCCTAGATTCAAAACCGTCAGTAACCAAAACGCCAACAGCTTCCAATCAGCAAGAAACAGATTCTAACATACGCTTTCTTCTTTGGTCCATATCTCGGCGCAGTTAGCGACGCATGGAGTGCTATTCCAGCGGAGTTTGCACCGCTCGATCGAGTTGCGGAGAATAATTGTATAAAATGACGGCGTTAGTTGAGTCTTTGAGAGATAGTATCAACTCCAGGCGGGACGAAATTGCCAAAGCCGAGCTTCATGCCACATTGGGAGCGTGGAATGCTGGATATTGGCAGGAATCCTGGCGTTTATATGTGTTTCTTTTGTGCGCAGTAATAAAGCAAAATGCGTGAAGTGCTGTGAGGTAGATCGGTCACTGCGGGCGGGCACTTGGAGATTGCCGTCGATTGGGAAAGTGGGCTGGGCCACTAGGTACCTAATAAATTGCGGCGGTTGGCCGTGCTTTCCTCGACTGCCTCAGGCTCTCCGTGTGAAGAACTGATATGTGAGAGAAGTATCTTTTTTGTAGTTACATACTATGGACTTTTGGAGTATACATTATAGTAAGGCAGCTTGCTGGAGTACATGGTTTCAGCTTCCTTCTATCAACTATTCGAACAGCTCAGACTGCAATTTGTCCAGCACAACCCATCAGACACCAGTATCAGTTTGAATATTCATACAATTTCTTCTTTTTTTGTAATAAACAGCAGTTTCAAGATAATTCAGAAACCACAGAGTGCAGTAACAAATACTCGAATCACGTGATGACGTCAGTTTTGGAAAAAATCAGGGCTTCGAACGAGATATAACAGACAAAACAGAGGGGTAGCTCAAACAGAACGAAAAAAGACAACAGTCCTATACAACATTAATACATAAAAGGGCGTGCAGGAGAAAATGGACCTCGCAGCGGTACAGAGCGCCTCAGATCGATAAAAAAGATGCAGGGTCAGGGCCAGTGCCCTCGCAGCGCTATGCGATAAACGTCTGACAAGAAGAATACAAAGCGGTTTTGAAATATGTGAGAAGAATGGAATTTGATAAGCGTTTCGACATCGAGAGCGATTTGGGCGCGTTGCATCATTTAGGTTTTCGCCAGTAGTATTGCTATACTCTCGGTCAGTACAAAAAAAATGATCATGCTTGAGGATAGGACTAACCTTGTGCTGTTTCCTGCAATTCCGCAGACCAGGTTTGCGCAAATCATTAACAACAGCCTGTCGACGCATTTCATCATCATCATTGTCTGGGATATAGTAGAACTCGCTTTCCAGGGCCTTTCCTGCGGCATCTTTTCCTTCGCGAATAACCTCGCCGATGCATTTTGTATCCTCGAGAACGGTTCTGATCTCGTGGCGCGTGAAGCGCTCGAATGCGTTTGTCTCCGATTTCCAGAGAGAAGCCGGCAGGTTTTGCAGGATTGTGGACAGAGGGGTTGAAGATAGACGGGAAAACGCGAGTTGGTTAGCGGCGTGGTTTTGAATGGCGGCAATAGCTGCGACTCTTCGCTCATCGATCTTTGGCTTTTCTTCTGATATCTCTTCCTTTTCCTTCTTCTCATGTGCCGCCTCTTTTTTGGTCGCTGCTGGCTGTGGAGGTGAGTGCACTGATCGAAGAGGCTCTGGTTGGGTGCGGAGACGAGCAACCCTTATCGGCGAATCGCCAGCACGGAATTGAGCCATACGTGGCAAAAGATTCTCGCCAAAGGGACCAAAGGAATGAACAATGGGATCGTTTTCTTCGTCATGGTCAGAAAAGTCCTCGAATGTGTCTGATAAGGCACCAAGATGTGAATCATTCAGGCTATGGTCAAATGTCGTGGTAATAGACGCGTTGAGTGTCTTTGCTTCTCTGGTAGCAGGTGTCGGGGACAATGGTTCATCTTCATAGATCGATATCGTGTTATGCAAACGACTCGGGCTGAGCAAAGGCGACGATGGAGGTATACGGTTTCTGGCTAGCGGTGAGGGAGAAGTAGGCGACACGAGACGAGGTGCTTCTTTGATAGGACTGTGTTGGAGGTCACGACGCGGCTTTGAGGGAGAACTTGCATCCCAGGCGAGTTCAGGCTCGGTTGAAGACGACTCTTTACGTTCATTCTGAGGCCACTGAACCAAAACCCGAGCATCGTGCACATCGATCATGATATCGGCATCTTTTATGTCAGACGTGAACGTCTTGCCCTTTGCCAAATCATATGTCTTCCCCTGGCAGTGCAACTTTATTCCATTCCATCCCGTGCACATGATCTCGACGCGGTCACGGTCGAAGGGGTTGCCGGCAGCCTTGTAAGTAGCCTTGACGTGTACGCGTGATATCAATCGATTAGCGGACAGTTGATGGTGGCACGATGCGCTCGATCTTCCCATGAGCAACGATTCTCCAGACTCGGGAAGCATCAAGGTCGGGACGGTGGACAAGGGGGCGCGTTCGGTGGTACTCGACGAGAAGACGCTACGCTGGAGTTTTGGTCGAGCCATGGACATATGAGGAGGGGACGACGACATGATATGAGTCGAAGAAGTTGGCACCGGAGTGGGATAGTCTCCTGCATCTCGTGCCATTCTTTTTAGAGGTCGAGGAAGAGCCGGTGATGAACTCAGAGGTTCGAATGCGGGCAGCAATGAAGCAGGACGCTTGACGCCTGCCGCAGGGCCGACGCTGTTCATCGTGGCCCTAGGAGGAGACGACTCCATTGTTGTATATATGGTGAGGGGTTTCCTAGTAAGCAGTCGTAGGTTGGATTGGTTATCTATTACAGTCGAGATCTTTCAAGGGTCGAGTCAACACGTCAAAGGCAAAAGACTGCACATAAAGAGAGCGTCGACAACAACGGGCGAGCAGAGGGGAACAAGTAACTAAAAGACAAGAACGGTATAAAGAAAGTAAATACCCAAGGAGGCTGGTATCAAAGACAAGACCAACGACAGTCAAGGTGCAACCATGAAAGAAAATGCGGGAGGGTTTTTCGAGGAGAAGGAATGTCCTGGCTGGCAGTGGTGGTAGTGCGTCTCGTCTCGTGCAGACCGCGGATGTGCACGCTTTTGGCAGACGCTTCACGCTGTGCCCGCTCCGAGACGCGTTGAGCAGGCGCCAACCAAGTCTCCACTGTCGTTCCTCGCGCTATGACGGGCGTAAAGCATTGAGAATTTGGAGGCGATGGATGCATTCATGCCAATTATTAGGTAGTAAATGACTTCCTCATTGCAGAGGAAACGGGAAAGCCAGCAGGTTCTGAAATTGACTGCAAGGGAGCTATACAGCAAGACATCATCCTACACCTACGTTAAGTACATAAAGACGCGTCGATGTCGAAAAGTCACGTGCTTCCGTCTCGACTTCGCTGCGCTAACCCATTTGGGAAGTTGTCGATCTAGATGGATGAAAATTTTCGCATCTACACTGTCGTGTGTAAGAAGTTAAATGATATTGCTCTGAAATATGATAATAGTAAATGATATCAGTTACTTGCTTGTGTAAGGTGAACGAGTCGACGCGACTGAGTGCAATGGCGCGGATTTTCCGCTTCTTGCGACGTTGTATGAAATTAGCCCTAACTCGGGATGGAGATATATATATATGATGCCGCCCTTCCAGTACCAGTTGACTCAACGTGATGAAAATGGATGGAAACTGAGACGAACCAAATAGTCTACTATTTATACACCAAAGCAGGCTATTACTACCCTTAAGTATGTTTTTACAGACAAGTCAATTGTTCTTTCGAGTATCCGCCTGCAGAGCGTCGTGATAGATCTTCGCATCAACACACTCGGCTCTCCGTACTTCAGACCACCTAGCCCAGCTCATAATTTACAACCAAAACAATCCAATTCCTTCAGCCACATGAAAGAGCCAAGCAGATCGAATTACTTGAAATTTGCAACAAACTAAACGCCCCATGTAACGAACACAAAATGACGACGGCGGAATTCCCGGCACAGCTACGGTATCCATGAAGCATTGATGTAATTGCTGCCAAGGCAGGAATGACACCCATACAACCAGGTACAGAATGTCCAAGCATTTCGCTGGCATGGAGAGACGTATGATGAGGAAATAATGATTCCAGAGGCCTTGATAAGTGATCACTATGCCTACAATAGAACGATAAACGTTATATACGACACTCTTTATTGCGACAAACTACTTTCAAGAGATAAAGCATTCAAAATAAATATAAAGGGTATAAATCAACACGAGTTACGTCACTTTTGGCTTCCGATAAGAGACGTCCATGATTGCTGCAACAGCCTGGTAGTGTTCGCCTTTCGGACTGTCGTGCACAGCCGAAATGAGTGGAATCATAAATGTAAAAGTGCTGGGATTGCGAAAAATAAATCATCTTGACAGGAATAAAAGTGAGGTCGGCCATGAGATGGTCAAGCCTCAAAAGAAGGGTGAAGTAAATTCAGAGAAATGAAAAATCACAACCAGGATGGGCAGCGCAGAGTTGTTCAAGCTGACAAATGGCGAATATCGTCAGATATGTAAGACATGGGTCTTCTCAACATTCACACAAGAGCAGACAGAGAAGTAAGGCGAGATAATTTACATAGAGACGAAATATGTTTCGCAAGGTCAGATTGCACGAAGTGTCTCACTCGTCTAGTACAAGACAAGGGTGGCGCTGCTGCCATCAGCAATGCTAACGGTGCAGCCAGATTTACCGTCACCGCCACTAGACTTGTAGGTTTTAGCACTGGCGTCCCATGAGCACTCCGAGCTAGCACCATCGTATCTGACGTTGAAATCGAGCGTAGAGTCAGTGGTAGGTGTGTTGGGGAAGATTGAGGCGTAGGTCAAGCCGCCCTTGTAGCCGAGACCCAGGTTCATGGGTGCCCAGTTGCCAAGATCAGGCTTGTCAGCAGATCCCCACGTGCAAGCCTCTGCCTCTTCGGCACCGGCAGGGTTGATGTAGTACTGAGCAGAGGTGGACTTTCCTTCCCACTGGTAGTAAGTATCTCCGTCAGGGTTGGCAAGCGCAACGGTTGATCCGGGGCTGACACAGGTGGGGAGCGTTTCACTCTCGGTACCTTCAAAAAAAGTCAGTCCCATTTTGGTCGAGAATATAAACGCAGATAATATCTTCAAACTTACCAGGGTAGTCAGTACGGCAGATGCAAACGGTCTCCGAGAGTGTGTTCTTAACAGACAAAGCCTGAACACCAGCGATACAGAGGGTTTCATAGTCGGTGTTGGTTCGGTGCAGCTTTCCGCCAGAGCACTTGATACCACCGACGGACTGACCAGTAGCACCCTGGGTAGAGGGCCATTGAGACTTCAAGTAACCGGGGGGGCATTGGTAAGAGCAGAAAGCACCCTCAGTGCAAGACTCGCCAATGACAGCGGTGACGATGTTCTCAACGAGAGTTTCGAGGGAGTTGTACGTAGGGTACTGAATACCACTCCAGCCCCCGATTCCGTGGTAGTCAAGAGCAACCGCACCGTATTGGGAGGGGAAAGTGCTGCAGTCGAGTTCACCGTCAGGGAATGAGGCATCAACACCAGTGGCACCGCTGGAGCTGCTGCTGCTGCTGCTGCTGCTGGCGGCGGTTGTCGTGGCAGCAGGGGTACTGCTAGTGGTGGGTGTGGTAGAGGTAGAGCTGGTCGTAGGAGTAGCTGAAGTAGTAGGGACGGCCGAGGTGGTGATCACTGTAGAGCTAGTGGAAGATGAAATAGAGACCGAGGTCTGAATGAACTCAGCAGCCTTGACGGTGAGACTGGTACTGGTGCTGGTGGATGTAGCGCAAGCACCGGAGGGAGCACCTTCAGCCCACTTGTAGTCGCCGTTCTTAATACCCTGGCAAACATCGGCATAAGGGACTGGAGTTCCGTCAAGCTGGAAGACAGTCACCACTTCGTCAACAGTGGAGGTTGCGACAGTGTCACGCTTGTGGGCATGGTGGTGGGCATGGTGGTGACCCTGGGCTGCGGCCAGCGTGCCTGCAGCAGCGATGGCGATGGTCGCAGAGAGCTTCATGGCGACCGTGATCGTAGATAGTTCAACGCGTTCCTTCGTGAATTGAGTAATAGATATTGACTATAACTGTCAAAATAATTCTGTTAGTAGCTGTTCATGGCACATCCGATTTGATCTTTCTCTTCTGTATTCTGAGCTGCAGATCAGGACAGTCCTGGTAATCCTTCGATTATTTGCGTCGTCCCAACTGATGCCCTGACAGCCAGACGGCCATACATGGGCCCCTCCAGACCAGGCTAAACCGAAGAGATAGCAAAGGGCGCACGTACCGATGCTTTAGAAGCGCAGATATCAATTGACGGTGGTGACGGAACGAAATGAACGGACGTCTCGAGAGATTTGATGGTTGTTCGTCTCGGGCAATGGCAGAATTCTCGTCGAGAGCAGACAGGTGACACGAGGTGGAAAGCAAAGAGTGAAATCACTGGGGCGAAGAGAAGTTTCCTAACGAAGGTAATAGAGAGTGCAGGGACTCTCTGGGTCAGAGGGAAACTCGAGTGTTCGGTAACACAGGAAATTGAAGGAGCGTGGTAGGAGGGTGGATGAAGAGGGTGGAAGGAAGGGGCGGATTGTTAGATAAACAGTTCCTTTTTTGCCAGGGGGGGGGCAGGGTGGACATGGATGATGGCGGGCTTGCAGACGGGGAGCCAGGGGGTGCGTCGTAGTGTGCTTTTGCCCCGTCTCTATGCTGCTGTTTAGTGTTTACAGAGTTTAGCCCCTGCTAGCAGGGAAGCTACTTGAATTGGCTAGGCTATTTTGTGCCTAGTCTGTACTAGGGTGATACAGATATCAACGGAGCAACACTACCACTACGCAGTATAGTACACCGATCTGTTGTGTAAAAATACGAAGGCTGCGTAATCTACAACCGGGTCTCAAAACACAACATCTCATCCAACTTGAACCAAGACATACTATGTAGTTACATAGTAGGCTCAACGCGATGGTCAGACTTCCAAGTTCCAACTGGTTCAATCTTAAATCACCGTAATATTTCGCAGGCCAACCACAGCCCATTGATACAACCAAGTGGAGGACGGCCTAGCTGGATCGAGCAGGTATGTGCGTGGCCGCGGTATTTGCAAAGGAATCTCCTGCACAAACAAGGGAAACAATAGGGAAGACTACTAATATTACGGAGTAGAGAAGTACTATGTACTATGTAGTATAAGTAGAGAACCATGGCTGCGCTTGTTTGGGCCTTTTCCTGTTCCTGACAAGAACTCCACTTTTTAGTGCCCGCTGGAAATTGTACCTTGGCCTGACTGACCAATCAGAAGCCTGAATGAGACACAGGTGTGCCGTATGGTGGGGTTAAACCAGCCAATCTCCTTGCCGATCGTCTAGTGTTGGTTTTTTCTTACATACTACTATGTATGTATGTACGGAGTATTGTCCCGAACTTTCTGACCCTCGGTACGGAGTACGTATTCGTAATAACATGCATTACCGTGCCTGAGGTCCTGTACGGATAACTCCGTACAGGCATTGGACTTCGCAGAATACAGGGTCAATAGGAGGCCTCACAGAGTCGGAACCGAAGCTTCTTTTGTATCATCTTTCTATCCCAGCCAGGAGGTTTCAGCAAGGCTCCCTCGACCAGTAACACGGGATGAGCTCTTCTTCTGCTCAACTGGCACTGCCCTAGTCAGCAATCCCCGAGCAGAGTTGTCTCTCTGTATGGCAGTGTATGCAAGTCATATCAAACAAACAATCCAATCAAGATCTACTGGACTTGACTCCTAGGTAAGCATACGTAGTGCCCTACGCGGATAAGCGGGGAGTCTCAAGAATTTCATCAACCCTAGAGGTCTTAAGAAGTTGAGAGACGAACGTCTGCGTTTGTCGTTCTTGATCCATACTAGAGGCTTAGACCTTCATCTGTAGTTATATTAACTAGTTAAGTCCTTATTCGTATGGCGTACGTAATCTTACGGAAAAAGTTAACCGTTCGACGTTTCCGAATGTCGTATGCAAAGCCCCAGTTACGCCATTGTCTCACCATCCAACACATGGGGGAATTAGATCTTGCAACCAACACTTACATGCTGACTACAATAACCTCAATAACTATCGGAGAATATTTGCAAGGTACAGACGACATTCACATATGTCCTGTACGCCGTTGTCGTAGGATTCATCTGACCGACACCATCCCTTTGCACCTAGCCGGGAAATCCAAAAGACGAGTCAATGTGCTGTTCCTTGGTACGTGCTTGAATAGTACAGTCGATCAAAATCTCAATTCTACCGGTGTTCATCATGCCTGATCATCATATCATGCCGTGATGATCCCGTTAATCGCAGTCGCAGTACAGGGTCCACTCTGATTAGCTTGTGTAACGGAACAATTTGAGATTGTAAAGTACATCGCAAAAATCGGATCCTCTATGGTTCGGCGAGAAGAAAAAAGTTGATGTGCGATGATGTGCTGGTCAAATGAGAACACACTCACCTTCCTGGAACAGCCTTGCCGTTCAGGTACTTTGTGCCACTTTTCGAGCGAAGGGGCATAGAAATCGTGGTGTAAGCTGAGAAACTATCACAACAGCTCGTAACGGCGCACACTCCAAATTCGATTTGATAATATTTGTCATCTGGATCTTTCGTCTGGAGACTCCGGGGTCTGTGCTGCTACTTAATTGTTAATTGTAGAACACAGGTGATACACGGGCCATGCCGGCATGCGGGAATGCGTTGTCGATAACGATTCGGCGTGCACTGAGTCACTGACAGTTGTTAGATAACTGACTATGTCCTTCGTAATCGGATCAAAAAGATCATGAAAGTGTTGAAAAGTGAGCCAGCCACAAAGCGTCGAACATTGGATGATGATGAGGTGAAACTGTCTAAGATCCGTTAGCGTCGTGGCGTCGTACATCATGCACTGGTACAGCGATAAATTTTGCCATTGCCGAGCTGACACTTGCTCGATGCCTGATTTTTGAGGCTCAAAGTCTGAGCTAGTGGCATCATGTGACTAGCCTCACGTGACGTGACTATCTTTTTTTTTTTGAGGAGCTAATCAAAATTGGTTAGTTTCATGATAAGGTCAAACTGATGTGGGGATAGTTGGCGGTGCGTAGCCACGACCAATCAACGAAGAGAAATGCCCCGGCATGGAGACCCGCTTTCTGTGATTTTTTTTTTGGGAAGGCTTCATCGAGAACTTCCAGTTTGAACGAGATTTGTAATATACACAATCAGTCAAAATGCCTGCAGCAACACAAGCCTTGACCACGAAAGTGGCATCGGGGACTCCTTATCAACTTGATGACAAACAGGTAATTGGTTCTGAGTTGCGTCGCATTCGAGTATTCATGCTTATCGCTTTTACACAGGTCCTTCGAGCGTCGAGCGCACTTCTTCGTCATATCAAGTCTGAACAGAAAGACCAAGAAGAAACTTCAAAAAAGAAAACCCTGATCGGCGATGATGATGATGAATCGGACAGCGAGAGCTCCCCATCGACCAGCGAACTGGTATGGTTGGTCATGACGACCAAAAAGCACGTGGTCGACAAGAATCGCCTGAAGCCCAGCAAAATCAACCTTCCTCACCCGTTGAACAAATCCTCCTCCCTGAATATATGCCTCATCACCGCCGATCCGCAACGTTCAGTCAAAGATATTGTCGCCGACCCTGCCTTCCCCTCGGAGCTCTCATCCCGCATCACCAAAGTTATCGGCCTTACGAAATTAAGGGATCGCTATAAGAGCTTTGAGAGCCGACGGCAATTGCTTTCCGAGCACGATGTCTTCCTGGCTGATGACCGAATCATTATGCGATTGGTCGAGTCTCTGGGAAAGATCTTTTATCAATCAAGCAAGCGACCAATTCCCATTCGTATCGAGCAGATTGACAAGGTCGACGGCAAGCGCGTGAAGAAGGATCCCAAGAGCAAGCAGTCTAAAGAGGAACGAAAAGCTAGCTTTGCGTCACCTCAAGTGGTTGCGAAAGAGATTGAGAAGGGCTTGAACTGTGCGCCGGTCTACCTCGCTCCTTCTACGACGACATCGGTCCGCATTGGATCTACTAAGTTTACTCCCGAGCAATTGGCGGAGAATGTGAAGGCTGTGGTTGATGGCATGACAGAAAAGTTCATTTCGAAAGGTTGGAGGAACGTCAAAGCTATCCACGTCAAGGGAACCAGCACCATGGCTTTGCCCATCTGGCTCGCCGATGAGCTGTGGGTGGATGAGACAGATGTTCTAGAGCAGGAAGAAGAGAAGAAGGCCACTGAAAGCGACAAGAGCGGCAACAAGAGAAGAAACCCCGAAGAAGACGATGCTGCCCGAGGACAAAGCAAGAAGACAAAGAAGATCAAGGCGGTCGCAGACGAGGACGAGGTCTCTCTGAAAGAGAAACTCCAAAAGCGAAAATCGCAGGCTCTTGAAGAGGGGAAGGTCCCCGTCAAAGCTACCAAGAAGAAATAGTCTTTGTCTCTATGTAATGATCTGGTGTTTGCATGGGTTCTACGGCGTCCAAAATTTCTCCATGATTTCTGATTTCTTGATTCAGTAACCGGCTGTTCACGTCTTGACAGAATTCTTAGTTAATTGTATATGATCTTCATCTTTATTTTATTCGAGATCGTTAGAACTGAGCAGCCTCTGAGTATAAAATAAATTGAGATGCCTCTTATGTAGTAAAATCCCCTTATAACCGAGGCGCGGGAATCATCGGTCTCTATCGGTCTTGGCTGATAGCCGGCCGCATGCCACCGAGATCAAGTCTAACCCGCTTTTTCTCACATCGTCACCGAACACCACCAAGCTTACATTCACCTGTGTTGTAGGACAATTCAAACACTACCGTCAATGCATTTGGTCATTTGAACTTTCGAAGATTGAGCGCTTGGATATTTACGATGATCTCTGTCGCAAGGCCCTCGGTGCTGCGCGCTGTGCGCTCGCAGATTCATCCCTCACGACCGATTTTCGACGTCCGGTCATCGGCGCTCACACGACTATTGTCGACATTGGCAGTTCTTGAGCAAAGGGGCGGCAAGCTCTCTCCAGCTTCTCTATCTGCCATTGCAGCTGCCCAGAAATTAGGAGGTTCCGTTACGGGGTTTGTTGCTGGTGAGGGTGTCAAGTCGTCCGCTGCCGCCGAGGCGGCCAAGATTAAGGGAGTCGAAAAGGTTGTCGCAGTCGACAATGCTGCTTATGAGAAGGTTTGTGGGACATTTACGCTACATTGAAGGAGGAGAGAATTATGAATACTGATGGAAATTGCTATCACAGGGCTTACCGGAGAACTACGCTCCGTTACTCGTGGAGAACATCAAAAGCGGTGGATATACACATGTGATCGCAGGACATTCGGCGTTTGGAAAGGGCCTTCTACCTCGCGTCGCTGCCTTACTTGACGTACAACAAATCTCTGATATCACTGCCATTGAGAGCGAAGATAGTATGTCGAAGCTACAACCGTGAAAACGCAGACCGCTTCGAAACTGACTCTAGCTAGCTTTCGTCCGACCCATCTACGCCGGCAACGCCATCCTCACAGTCCAATCCGAAGATCCCATCAAAGTCATCACCGTCCGAGGTACCGCTTTCCAAGGCGTCGAGACAGAGGGAGGTTCCGCAGAAATCGTCGACGGCGCGGATCCCAAGGCCGAAAGCACAACTGAATGGGTCTCCGAGGATCTCGCCAAGTCTGACCGTCCCGATTTGGCGACTGCTTCTCGAGTCGTATCTGGTGGCCGTGGTTTGAAGTCCAAGGAGGACTTCGATCGTATAATGGTACCATTGGCCGATGCTCTCGGCGCAGCAATCGGTGCTTCTCGTGCTGCTGTGGACAGTGGATACGCCGACAACAGTCTCCAAGTTGGACAGACTGGAAAGAACGTCGCGCCTCAACTATATCTTGCGGCTGGTATCTCCGGAGCCATTCAACATTTGGCCGGTATGAAGGATAGCAAAGTCATCGCCGCTATTAACAAAGAAGCCGAGGCGCCCATTTTCCAGGTGGCTGATGTGGGTTTAGTGGGAGATTTGTTCGAGAAAGTACCGGAGTTGACTGAAAAGCTCAAGAAATAGATATACCTGTGAATAATGAATGTATGTTTTTGTTATACTGATTTCTAGTGTAAAACCTGGCTTACAGCACCACTCAGATACCTTGGCTACTGGCGTGTATAGGCTGCTTTTAGAAATAAATGCTCAGTGGCTTGAGCAAGAATTCTCCAATCGAACGTTGAGTAAGTGTTATGGTTACAAGTGCCTCAGGCATGATGATTATGTCATGTCTATTCATCAACTTGAGGAATTCCTACCTTCAGACCTCAACTTCATCCTCATATCATATTTCCTAGTACAAATTCGAAGAACTCAACATGGTCACCACAAGAAGTGACACAAGAGGGCCACCTCAACGGCCTCGTACAAGTGCAGTGTCTGCTCCAGAAAGGATATTTTCGGCGACAGACTTTAACGACTCGGAGGATCTATACGGACATGCTAAAGAACACATCAAAGCCACGCCATCCCATGAAGAACTCATCTATACACATGTACCGAAAGGATGGGCAAGACCTGTACTGGACAGACTTGATGATAATCAGGAATGGGGCCTTCCTTATTGCAGGTAAGATGAATATCCTTATAGTAGATTCAGTGACGCTCATCCCGATTCTTTACAAGGGAAGAATTACAATTCCGTTACTGATACCATCTGGATTCGCATTATGCCGTCTGAAATTCAAAATTGCCACCAGGAGTGGATTCATCATGATGAAGCTCGTTGGCAATACGAAGATCTACTCACATACTCTTAATCACAGGATCTGTATTATTATGTTGGAACCAGCAAGTCGAGTCCTTTAATTGGATTCATAATATACGTGGCTGACCTATTTGTGGTTTTATAGCTCAAGTGTTTGCTGGTGGTCCTTATGCAGAACCCAGCAAAGAGCCTGATCTTGGAATCCGAGTAGGCAACCAGCGCCTTCCCACGTTGGTCATAGAGTCGGGATGGTCTGAATCGTTACACAGACTCCGTGAAGAGGCAAGATTATGGTTGGAAGGCGGCAATGTTACCGCCGTTATCGTCATATGCTGGAGAAGTGTTGCCGACACGGACCAAGTCGAAAGGGAGGTCGAGCTGTATGTTCTAGACAGTGATGGTTTTCCGGTCTTACGACAGACAGAAATTGTTTTTTTCAGAACCACGTTCACAGCAAAGACGAGTACAGAGCATCGGACTGACGAGACGGATGCTACTTGGGTCTGATGTTGTCCCTGGCCGAGACCCAGGTGACCCAATTGATTTGAGGATTGAAAATTTGAGGCAAGCTGCTGCTCGTGCTTTAGAATTTATGGACTTGGTGCCTGCTTCATGATTGGCACTCTTACCACTGCAATTGATTGACGGCCAAGCACTCATCTGGTTTACGCTATCATGATAAAAAAGTTTTGCCGTGAAGAAGCTACGTCTATATTCTACCCTGCCGAAGAAGTAAAATTCATAGCTCTCCTTCTATTTACAAGTGATCAGTGATCAAGTGACAAGTTTTCTGGACGTTGAGTGACTTGCCCTCGCATAGAGTCCATTATCCGGACCAAATATTCTAATGTACACTAAATCAACAACCTGAGATTCCACTGCCCAGTAGGTTCATTCTTCACCAAAGTCACTCTAGACTTCTTCTCCATCTCCTCTCGATCTTCAGGATTGTCAGTAAACGTATCGAATCGACTCTCAAGGCTCGCCTTATCTTCCGCAGAAATGGCGAAAAGACCGGCTAGAACAGAATCCTTCAAGATATCGACTTTGCGCACTTTCGAATCGAGGACAATCCAGATCAGAAATATAATGGATAATGCGACCTGAATTCCCAAAAAGATCAGGTACGGCCATCTCACTACAACGTAAGATTCGAGAACTTCATTTTGTCCTTGCACCGGCGAAGCGAAGAATGTACGGAGCCTGTATGGAGGGCAACTGGATCAGTGAAGGACTCGAATCTGGGAAGAGGGACGTGACTCACCAATTGGTCATTCCTCTCGCCGTGTTGCTCAAGACAGTATCCACGGCATCGAGCATTAAGCCGTCCCTGGCCGTTCCAGTGGTAGCGTTGACACCCTTGTTCTTGTATAGAGCCGTACCCAGTGCATAACTAAACGGCGTCATGCCGAACAGGCCATAGGTGCCAATGAAGTTAAACGAACCCGTCAACGAGTCCGAGATGATTTCCGATATAGCTGGCGAAACCTGGTAGTAACTGTAATTGAACCCGTCCACAGTGAACGTCTTGTTGGAGATGACAGATGCATGTTTTCCATCTGGCAGATAACCATATTCATCAAGCCAAGTGACGTTGCTGGTCGTTTTAGTCACGTTTGTAAAGGCTGTTCCGTTAATTGTCGTTACATCGTATGTTTCAACACACATGTAGAATAGGGCTTCGACAGCACGTGCATACTTCGTAAACAAAGCCGTATCATTGAGCGTCGGCGCACCATACTCAGCAGCATCAGTGGTGTTCAGATAGATAATCTGAGTCGCAGCCAATGCATTATACCCAAAGGTCTCATTGTTAAAAGTGTACAATTCTGACCACGACTGGTTCACCCCATTCTCCAGGTTGATACTGGTTGAATTCAAACTCCTGCTTTCCTGCGGCGTAAGCCAGGACTGGTCGTTCTGAGAGAGTCCTGTTTGCGTACAATTGGTACAGCTCTGTGACCATGTTGAACCGTCGAATCGATCTGTTGCAGTTGAAGTACAGCATTGTTGAGCCAGCTCTTCGACGAGTAGTTTATCTGTAATATCGTTTGTTTGGACACAGACTGCAAGAGAGCTGAAGGATGGCCATTTACAATTCCCTGTTGCACACTCTGGTGACGTGAAATTGTAAACTGAGTCGACTGATGTGTACATTGCGCTTATCATATAACCTGTTATTTGGTTGATTGATGATGTGAAATCAGCTGCAACGTTAGTATTTGGTCAGCCCAAGTCTTTGTCAGAGGTAAATGAGGGGGCCCACCGTTGTCATTTATCATTCTATATGTTGTAGCGTTTTCCCCGTTGGCGACGTATCGTACATCTTGACCAAGGACCGCCTGTGTTATAGTCGAAGTCACAGCAGAGGTTACCATGATAATGGCGGCTAATAAGACGGAAAGCCTATATGAAAGATACGTTGCTGGTGAGTATAATGCCACTAATTATTGATGTCAATGAAATCAAGCCTTACCTTCCTTTCGTACTAAACAGAAGCATAATGCTTCCCCAAGCCCCTCGACTAGCATTATCGAATCGCTCAAAATCCTCCAACGGCCTGTTCTTCCCCATAAACCAAGTCCACTTCATCTGCGAAAGACCCTGAACAACCGGAAAAACAAAAGTAGACTGACTAATGGCAGTCAAAAATGCCAAAAGGGTGTTGAGCGTAATACCGAGGGGCCACGAAGGAACCTTGTGCTGATCAAATTGGTGAAGCACAACGACAATGCTCACGAAAGCAGCGACACTAATAAAACAGGAAATATACTCAAGGGACCAGCCCCGAGGTAGTACGCTAAACAAGAAATGTGAAATGCTCCATCCTTTTGACGCCCGTCGAGCCGGATTGAAGCCTTTGCCCTTGTCGTTCTCTAAGTCTCGGACAAACGCCTGTGATGCAGTTTTGCTAGATTCTGGAGATACACTCCTTCGTTCTATCTCGGATATGCTTGACTCGGGGAGGCTTGCGTTTCGCTCGGGATAGTATGGCGGAAAGAGTCCAGTGGGCGTTGCTGGACTGACTGGAGAAACAGCCGCAGCCTGCTGCGACTCATGATGAGGAGAATCGTTCATGATGAAATACAAGGAAACCACAACGACCAAGCAGATGAGTATAAGAAATAAACTTTGGCAGAACTTGTATCAACGGGCAAGTATCTAATGGAACAAAGTTTTTGACGGCCTCGGTGCTGTCCAATCTTAATATACCCGCGCTCAACTTAGGATCCAGCAGGCTTCCATAGCCGCTTGACCCTACACATCATGAAACAGACATGCGCGCTTCCGGTTACCTTTCCATAACCTTGCAGCGTCTTGATCTGCAAATTGCAGCCAAGCATAGTCGGTATCGACTAATGAGAGGCCATATATCCACCGTCGCAGCAATACTTTGCCGCTGCTGTGCCGCATGGCTTCTAGATTGTATGACATTTCAACGCAACTGCGCCGCATAGTGGATCAACGTTCTGAAATCAACCAGTCGGGATACTTTTCTAATATAAATTTGCTATTTATTGAGAACTTACCTACATATGAGTCTAAATTAGGTCAGAGAGGGGCTGCGATCTGCCTCGCTCGCTCAACGATGTTGTTGATAGTCCGGCCAATGAGAATGACTTAGTATGCGCCGAACATGCGCCGCTGGTGCTTTCGCATATGTGGGAGCAGGGGTCGTATGCACACAGTTGCTATTTTTGAGTATTTTTTCCTAAAATCGTTTAAACAAGGGCGAAGTAGAAATTGAGAAGTTGTCCTCGTATCACCCACCTTCATGAAGCCTGCGACGATCCTGATGCGGCAATTAGGGCTTGGATACGCCCAAATAGGAAATTTTTGGTTGCGACCGTTGGCGAAGGTTATCTGCTGATACTCAGGCATATTTGTGATGACCACAAAATTCAAGAATGTATTTATTTGGACCGGCGACTTCGTGATACTTTATGATATTTAGGTAATTGGCTAGAAGAGGTGTTCTAATTGGTGCTCACAAGGCCTACAAGCCTACCCAGGTATGACAACGAGCAAACGAAGGTTGTTGTACAGAATAGAAAAGACAAAAAATTGTTGAATAAACTTATTGTCATATATCTGACGCGTTTCAGATATGCAAACATAATTTTACTAAGAGTTCTGCTTTGCAGCTGTTTTGTCCCCGGTGGCCGTCCCCAAAGAGCATCCTCACACTCAAAGAATTTACCTACGAACTTGATTCTCCCATCCGGGCAATTATTATATGAATAATATTTATAGACTAGAGATAGTTTGAGTCTTTAAGGAAAACTCAAAATAAAATAAAATATAAGTTTAAAAACGATTTTATCTAGCTTAAAAACTCTATTCAGTGATTTTTGCAGCCCCATATGGCTACGACGTATTTTGTTTTTATATTCACGCTCTGGATGTGTTTTGATACTTCACGAGCTGGATTAAATAGCATAAATTGAAAATAGAATGATGAGAAAGTGTACAGTGTTGAATTTCTCCCTCAAGTGTTATCATATTTTTCCCTTGATGTATTCCATATCTCTTCCCAAGTTCATTTTCCTGTATGCACTCCCCATCAGTCGTGACCGATAGGTTTGGCAGATTTCTGCCAGGCGATTTTGGCACCGGTCAGATTCTCAAACAACTGGGACTGACTGCCTACTTCCTTGGGATCATCACCGATAAAATTCAGCGGAAAACCAAGATCAAAGTCTTTTAAGCTGTCCATGTATCGAATTTGCTCATCCGTCAAGCTGATACTCAAAGCACCAATGTTGTCATGCAGGTGCTCAATCTTTCGGCCACCGACTATCGGGAACACATTCCTTGCCTTTTGCATGACGTACGCGAGAGCAATCTGTTGGATGCTGTCGATTCCACGCTCAGAAGCCACCTTCTCCAGCCCTGCACTGACCTGACGAGCCTCCTCGCTCTGGACGCTGCTGCGGCTTGCCTGGTTGGACTTATCGCGCGTTTCAAGCTGTCTTGCGGTTTTAAATTGACCGCCCCCAAGAACATCCCATGGGCAAATCGCCATGCCGAAGTGACGGGCCATAGGAATGATCTCTCTTTCGAGATCACGGCACATTACATTCCACCGCCCCTGGTAGACAGAGAAAGGAGTCTTGCCGTGATCCTTCGCATATGTATTAGCAGTGGCTACAACCCAGGCTGGTGTATCTGAGATTCCAAGATATAGCACTTTGCCCTGCTGAACGAGATTATGGAGGGAGTCCATAAGTTCTTCAATAGAAGTCGTCCAATCCCACCAATGAACGTAAAGAAGATCGATATACGTTGTTTGTAACTTGCGAAGCGAATCGTCAACTGATAACCGAAGAGATTTCTTATGGTTTCCTCCGTAATTGACTGTCTTGCCAGGCCCCAGCTCATGCGAACGGTAGCAATTAGTGAATTTCGTGGCAATGAAAAGAAGGTCCCGATTTCCTCTTGCTGCCATCCATTTCCCAATATACGTTTCCGATTCCTCATTTTGGTAGTTGTTGGCTGTGTCGATAAAATTACCGCCGGCATCCGTGTATGCGTCCAAAAGCTGAAAGGACTGCTCCTCATCCATAGCGCCCATAACGGACGACCATGCTTTCCCAACGGACAAGCCACCAAGCGCAATTGGAGAAACACGAACACCAGCTGTGCTGGACAGAATTCGGTAGCGACCGAGTTCGGTTTTCGGTTGTCCCGGTACGGCAATAACCATGATTATTGATATTCTTGGGGAACGTTGCGTAGGATTCGAGCTTTCCAGACCAATTCGTAAGATGCACTTTGAGAGCAGTAGATAGGTACTTCCATTTGCGACTTGTCTACCTCGCTTCATATAAATGTCGTAGATGGCCAGAAATCGATATGGCCGCAAGCTTCAAAAGTCGGTGTCGGAGTTTACGGATATAGGCTGATGCTAAGCTTAAGCTAAGACCGGCTGAAGCAACTTCAGGAACAAAATAAACGAGGGAGTTTTGATACTCTTAGAGTTTTACAGGTACGGTTTGAGCGTAACACTGATGATTTGTAGGGCATTAAAAGGAAGTCGTATACCTCATGTTTCCCGGTATCCCCGTGTTATCTCCGACGGTCTATTTCTAACCCTAATCTTCCTCTATTTCCCTCTTCTTCTTCTTTCTCCTCTCTGGAACTTCGTTACTTTCTTGGTTTTCTGGACTGAATGTATTTAAGTGAGGAGAAATAATCACGCACTAGATATTTTATATTAAAAGCGCCTATCTCTTCTTACCATGGTGGATCTTCTCTGGATGTACTTTATCTATATTAATAAAGACAAGGGTATCGTAACGGAGCGAGGATATCAGAATAAAATATACTACGTAGTATAAAAGTAGCAGCAGCTAAAAGATAGGAAAGCCCCACCAGGCAGAGAAATTCAAGTTTGTATAGCTACCTAGGCATGACGCTGACTTTGTATTTAACTATTCATGCAATGTTTATTCCACAGGATTTCAGTTGAAAGGCAAATGACAAGTCATAGTCAACATTTAAGGGCAGTCTTAAGCTCTGTAAGTTCAGCCTTGCAGGTATTATAGCCCTACTTGGGCATCGGATCGACGGAGACTTCCCTTCTCAGCAGCGCTTGCAGCCTGAGAAGCCAAAATGTGATACAGAGATGATTCATCTCATATTTATCTGTTTGTACAGAGTCATCGTAGCTTCATACGTACGTATGTATCCGATGGCGTCAACTCGTACTACTCGTCTGCCTCGGAATATTCAACGTACCTAGATAATTATAAGTCCTTGAGCCAGGCACCGAGCAATCTCATTGTCGACCTTGACGAGAGAGTCTTTGTTACGTAGTTACATTTCTAATTGTGGTCCTCTCTCAAAATATCACGGTACTATTTCTAATAGGCTGCTTAGTCGGTTTCAGATAAAAAGCAAAAACAAAGACAAACCTGACGAGACGCACGGCCAAGAGATCTGGTGGTTACACGAGGCTACATAGTTCAAAATAGGTCTACGAACGTGCTGAGATCTCGATTGGATCTCTCCAGAAGGCGGAAATCTAGTTCGGTCTTTGAAGAAAGAAAGTATTTGCTTTTTTCGGGAACAATGATTGGGATTCCTCAATAAGAGGAAGTTTGGTACCACAAAGACCATCCATTAGGATAATTGGATATGACCTTATCGAGTGCTGATCAGCAACAAAGGAGTCGTTCACGAGGCGCTCGGAACCGACAGCTGATATACTTCTCGATCAAATAGGATATTTCTGTCATAACTACAAAGAGCATCTGATCCTGACTCTTCGAGTGGGAAATGCCGGAACCCCGGGATTGGAAATGTGATATCACTTTGAATGAAGAGTTATTTTCAGCACAACCCTAATTGGAAGACTTGTCTACTCCACTTCTGCAAAAACTAGTTCGTCAATCGCCATCGCGATCACAATTCAACCTATGAGAAGAATAAAAGCAAAAATGAGACAACTTGATATCAGATCAGGGCTTAACACGAACCCGATCGACGCAATTTGCCTTACTTGGTAGATTACGGATCAGAATTAGTGGAATTCCGGATTGCTTGCATCAATAGCATATAATTGGGGAGCTTTGAAGCGACAATGAATTAGAAAAAGGAAATAAAATGAAATACTTGGTTTGTCTATCAGACGAGATCAGTGGCTTTAACCTAAATATGGGCTATTATCTAGGCAAAAGCCGACTCTTGGACAAGACAGTTCATTGTTTAATCCGGAATGGACGGCACTTTCAGGTACAAACACTCACGTTCCCCTCAGATGATTGCTTCCGACTCGTTTAAAGACTTAATTGACCCTCCCAGGCTGATTGATCACTGATGATTGATCTTACATCTTAAGGTCGTCACCATGGATTTACCGATATCTTCGTTCACAGGGCTTCTCAGCGCAGCAACGGGGGTTGCCCTACACCATTTACTCTTCAGACATGGAGAGTGGGATAACAGTGCGCCAGTCGTCTTTGGCTCATATGCGGCTGTACTTGCTGGTCTGAAGGTACTGAAAGCGACAGGACCCGTTGTTGGATTACAGGAATCGAATGTATACTACCTTCTTGCATGCCATCTCCTCGGCCTTTTCAGCAGCATCATCATTTACCGAGTATTATTCCATCGTCTACAAAAATTCCCTGGTCCTAAGCTCGCTGGTGTCACGTCGTGGTACGCAAATATTTTGTCGGCCAAGAAACTGCACAACTTCGAAGTAGTCGATAAGTTACATCAACAATATGGTGACTACGTTCGTATCGGACCTCGAGAATTGTCAATAAAGGATCCACGAGCCTTGCCCTTTATATACGGACCCGCATCGCAGACAACGAAGGGCCCTTTTTACGATGGCGCTCAACCGTATATCTCGGTTCACTCCACAAGAGACAAGAAAGATCATGCTCGACGTCGGAAGGGATGGGATCGAGCTTTTAGCTCCAAATGTGTGTGACCAGGCCCTTCTGTACAAATGTCATATACTGACAAAGTAAACAGCTCTTCGCGATTACGAGCAACGGGTAACAAGATACGCCGCCCAATTGTTATCGGTACTTGCAGACAACGTTGGCCAGCCCATTGACATGTCTCGGTGGTTCAATTATTACAGCTTCGACGTCATTGGCGATCTGACCTTTGGCAAGTCCTTTGACATGCTCATAACCGGCAAGGATGCTTATATGCTGAAGACCTTGCACGAGCAGATGCAGTCGTTGGGCCCGTTTCTACATTCAACCTGGATTCTTGCTCTGTTCAAATTGATTCCTGGGTTGAACAGTAGTTATTTGGAATATTTCGTATGGATCAAAGACCAAGTTGAGAACAGAATCAAGGTAATTGAAAAGTCTTACTCCTGGTGTCGGACTCACTCATACTCACCGTTTTTCAGAATGTGCCAGAGAATTCGGATATCTTCATGCAGCTCGAGGCAGATTTCCGGAAGGGGAAGCAAACACCAAAAGATCGAATATACTTGGAAGGGGAAGTCAATACAGGTCTCGTTGCGGGGAGGTATGTTTTACCTGATCATGATCTCGCTGGTTGAATTTGAGACTGACTATTGAATAGTGACTCAACGGCATCTACCCTCACGAATCTATACTACGAGCTCACCAATGCCCCTGAATTCACTCGTCTACTTCAATCAGAGATTGACTCGGTCAAGGAACCGACATATCAAGAGCTATCACAAATGAAACTGCTAAATGCAGCTATTGACGAAACAATGCGCTTGCATCCAGCTATACCATCAGGTATGCAGCGCGTGACTCCTCAGAAAGGAGTCATGATCGGTGATATCTACGTCCCGGGCGATTGTATTGTTCAGATACCTCTTTACTCTGTATTCAGAGGTACGTATCCAACTCAATTGTTCCTGCCAGTGAAATCAAAAGCTAATAAAGTCCAGATGAGCGCTCATTCGTCAAACCCAATGACTTCATTCCGCAGCGCTGGATCGACCAGCCGGATCTCGTCAAGAACCCTTCGGCTTTTGCGCCTTTCGGCCTTGGTAAGTGCCCCCTTTCTAGCTCTGCCTGCATGAAATGTTTGCTCACTAAGCAATTGGTATAGGTCCGTTCGCATGTGCCGGCAAGCAACTCGCATTAATGGAAATTCGACGAGTCACATGGGAAATTCTATCTCGATACCATATTAGTTTTGCAAAGGATCAGACTCGCGAGGCGTTCTATGATGGTCAGCAAGATGCGTTCACCTTAGTTTGTGGCAAATTACGACTTGTATTCACGGAGCGATCGCAATGAGGGTTTAATCGATGGTTTTAGCCCTCTATTCTCTTCTACTATCTGTTTATTTATTTTTTTTTTTTTTTCATATGAAATAGGCAATTGGGCTCTAATGTGATTTTGTCAATGGAAAGTTCTATTGTACAAACTGAATCTTAGCATCAATGTCTCCAGGCTCCTGTGGCTAAGGAGTCGATATTCCGAAAGAGATGACTGATGTCTATCTCCGATACCACATCCTGGTGATCTTTGTCGCCTTCATCTTCTTCTGCAACTGAAAAATCCCATACATCAATGCTTCCGGTGTTGGCGGACACCCCGGGACATAAATATCGACAGGAATAATCCGATCAACACCTCGAACAACACTATAGCTGTAATGATAGTATCCACCTCCATTTGCACAGCTGCCCATACTAATTACCCATTTAGGGTCTGGCATCTGATCATAGCACTGACGAAGAGCAGGTGCCATTTTGTTCGTGACCGTGCCCGCAACGATCATAACATCGGCCTGCCGGGGTGAAGCGCGAAAGATTATACCGAGACGGTCCTGGTCGTATCGTGGCATGGATGTATGCATCATCTCGATGGCGCAGCAGGCGAGACCGAAGCTGAGCGGCCATAATGAACCTTGTCGAGCCCAGTTGACAATTTGGTCGAGGGATGTCCTGGTCATGAGATGATAGGCGTAAGCTGCTAGTCTTGATATTCTGAAGGATTCCTGGCTTTGCTTACAGCACGTATTCCGCGGCACTTGAGTCTTTCTGTCCCGACCCGGGAATGGTTGCTGGAAGTCTTGGGCGTCGTGTTGTTACAGAGCGCTCAGCAGCTTCAGATACCCGTGGCGTTGCATACATTCGCCGGTGCACATGAGTAAGAGGTCTCGCGGTCGAAACTTGAAGAATAGGCAGTTGTCTAACTTTTGGCGAACATAATGTCAATGAGCCCGGGGACAAGATTCTTGAAGCCATTTCTTGGGTTTGTAATACCAGGGGTTGAAAGGCGCAGACTCGTTATGTTAAGTAGGCATTTGGATGTGTCGATAGAGAAGATTCAAATTGAGTCAGCAACACAAAAGCTTTGTCATATGTGCCTGATAGCTCAGCATGCTCTGTGGAGCAGTTAATACTTGCTGAGTGAGCACCAAGAGGTACCCTTAGGGTACTTTTGATACTTCTCGGACATCCGGACATTGCCAAGAGTCCGGATATCCACCTCAAGAGTTATCGGATATCTGATTGGTAAATAGCGAGGTTTTCGCACGTTGCCAAGCCAGGGTATGCGGACCATCTCTTCTAGCATCAATTTGATTCGTCAGAGATGGAAGTGAGGACTGCCATTTGCCCTAACCCTGAAACCAAAGAAACGTGAATTCTCTGGCGATCAGTAGGTTCGTTGCTTCGGCTAAAGAAATTTGTCTGTCCGCATGGATTGATTGAATGTAGTGTATTATACATTGCCTTTCGTTGATTTTCAACAGATAGCTTGAACACGCTCTAAGATATCAAATTGAATCCGACTCAGCTCTTCAGGTTCAAGACTCAAATGTCCACCACTGACGATGAGGGTCCGCCCCAGTTAATATACTCTTCTCTAATGATAGGACCGTTTGAAACGGCTCTGTAGATAGATCTGCAGTGCCGAACCCATATCTAGCCAGGAATTCTAATTCATCTTCTTGCAGCGACTCAGTACTCAGAGACTCGGAGGGCCGCGGGTCCCTTGTAGCACTTGGGAAGCTTTGATAGTCCAGGTGTGTCTCTGCTTTTGGTCGAAACTTGGGCCATCTCTGCCGAAGTTTAAGTTGAGAATAGTGATTCAGTGTTTTGAGGAACATCTCTAGAGGTTTTAGCTCGTGACGTCCTTCGGCACACCTACTAACGACAGTCTGCACCCATAATGTGCGAGCTAGATCATCCGCGGCGGGACTCGGATAGGTGGCTGTGAGAATGGTGCCAAAAAGAACACCGAGGCAAGGGGTGAAGAAGCACATGAAATAACTAGACAGCCAAAGGAAATTTCTTGTAATCAGCGTGGTTCTTTAGTAGCAGAGTTTACAGGTTAGTCTTACCCGAGATTCCAATAAAGTGCGTTTTGATCAAGATCGAGCAATCGTTGCATAGCCCGTATCGATCTGTGTGCTGCATCATGTTCGATATATTGTCCGTCCCTTGTGGGCCACACGGCGCTGCGTGGCTGGATTCGGAGAAACGAGGCTATCATCGACGTTGCACGCCAAATCAAATGCACGTAGAGCCAGGCATTGACTTTGCATGATACTTCATACATCAATGAAATCTTTGATTGTAAATAAGCGACATGTCTAAACTTAGTAGGCTTCGACATAATCATGGGCACTTACAATATCTGCCTCTCTGAGTACATCACAAATCTTCAACAACAAAGCTTTTATTTTGACATTTTCAGGCTCGCTGATGAGGCGGTCAGCAGATGTGCTCGAGATAATTATACTTTCCAACTCGGAGTATTTGAGTTCTATGACGGATAGGCGCGAAGAAACCTCAAAATAAATCTTGGTATCATTGTTGATATCGCTCAGGGACTGCCTGGTAGAAAAATCAGGTAGATCGACCTTCCATGTCCCTGATTCAATGTTGCTCGATCGGTAGAGGTGATGTCGAAATGAGAATTCGTTTGTGATGAGAATGTGCCAGAAGTAGATCCTGTGTACATCTCGGTAGACTGTACCCATAGTATCCAACGGCCATCGTGGATTCCTTAGTGGTTGGGAAAGATTATCACTTATTGAAGAAGAGGGGGTCTCCGCATCTAATTGCAAGAGGCCAAGGTCCCATGCAATTTGGCATGCATGGCCGTGTAGCCGGTGCGACAAATCAAAGTCAAGTTGTGTATAAGCTTCGTGAGTCTGTTTATTGTTTAGTATGTGTCATGAATGATGCAGAGAGGACCGAACATGAACGATATGAGTGCAGAGTAAGACTGACCATCCAGAATGCGACATGGAAACTAAGCTCGTTTACATTGTCTTGACGCAGCCACCGCTCCATATACTGTAAAGTCTTGCGGTAAAAAAACAATGCATATTTGTTCTTTTGTGTAATACTGAGATCGGGGCTGAGCAGCATTCCATGATGCAGAGCACCGTAGTAGAGAATGATCACCCGAACATCCACTTGTACATAAGGATTGTCGATGATAGATGGCATGGTGAGCATAAAGTCCTTGCTAATGGGTAATAGTAAGCCTAGAGTGCTTTGGGCGTCATAAAGCGCTGATACGGCAATTAGTTGAGAGTCAAAAGTACCTGCACCAATCACATACTATGTATCCATGACAAGACCGCTTCCAGAGGAATGATAATCTTCTCGTCCAAGACGCTTATTGCGGGATCTGCACGAAACTTGTAACCCTTCAAATCCACCTGTCTGGCACGAGGCTTTTGTGACACTGTATAGCAATTTGTTAGTAATTGTAAAAAAAAACTGAGCCAAGGGAGAGACATACCTGCATTGAGTGTAGACGGGACAGTATTCTGCGGAATACTGGGGGAAGGGTTTGATAAACTACTTGACACTGGCGAGATGGGAGATGTAGTACTCCTGACAGCATTTTCCAAGGCATCTAATCGTCTGAGAATGTCAGGAATGTACGAGCTTGCGTCTGATGCAGAATTATTGACATTCGGGCCAGAAATGGCGCCATGCTTGCTTTATAGCCGTGCCATGTTAGCCAGAATCGCGGGCAGAGAGTATAATGAAGACGTACCGTTTGCCATAGCGAGGCGTTTCATATACACAGGCCTCAGAGAGCTCGTGACACCGCTTGCAAGTAGGTTTTTCCCTATCACATCGAATCTGTAATGAGATCGATACGCTTAGATAGACAGTATAGACGCGTTGGGTGGTTATTGATTACCTTTTTGTGTCTACACCTCTGGCACTATCAAAAACATTAGTGAATGATGAATTCGCGGTAAGCAAAGGACTCACAGCAATGGCATTCAACTGAGGAGAAGGTGAGGTCATTTTCGTCAGGTATTTGTTGTGGAAGCATCATGGGGGATGTGGTTGAAGGAAGGAGAAAGAGAAGGAGTCGGAGAGCCTTTTTAGCATGACAACACTATTCCTTTTCGGGCATCATAGGGTTAGGGCTGATAATGAGTGCCGCTTGAGTCGTTGCTTACAGTTCCATGTTCATTATTTTAATAGCAATCAAAGTATGGATGATGAAATTGGTAATTGCATAAAGCACTATGTACACTATATCAGGAATCTTCGTGCTTTATTCTAAGCCAAATCGTCACATCGGGGTCTCTCCAGCACTCGTTTCTTGCTCCTTAATCAACATCGCAGCTTGACTCCCTGGTCCAGCTCCATAAATGACAAGCGATAAGCCTTTCCAGAACGCAGCATCTAATCTGATCGTAGCAAGACGAGCAAGCGGCCATACCTGCGATTGGGCCCGCAGTGTTTCTCTCCACCGGTTAAGAAGTGTCCTGTTCTGTATGGCAATTTCTTTCGTCGGTGACTGAGTCAAGCTCAATAATATAAAGCTCGAAACATAACATAATTGATATCGCACGTCTGTGTAGTTACCATTCGGCAAACATTAGAAGTATACGATCCAACGGGGAATCCATGCACAGAGGGATAAAACGATAACTGCGGAACAGGGAAACGTACATGGATGCCAAAATATGGCAAAATGTTTCGCTTTGAGCGCAGACACAATTTCCGTACCGACTTTTGCGCAGGTCAAACAGTTATCGAATATCTTTGTTATAGGCTCATGACTGATCTCAATAGTCGATACTGCTTGATGAAAAAGTGGTCGAAGGAGAGCTCGAAAGATGAGGATTTCTAATGTTAGATGAGACAGCCGTAAGGACGCGCCGTCTTCAAACTCCCTCTCATCTAGATCTGAGGCCAGTTTCAAGAGTAAGGGGAGCGATTGTCGCCAGTTCTCGATGCGTGCTCGTAGCGGCTGCGCGCGGCTCAAAAGTTCACTTAGAGAAGATGACGAGCGCACTGCTTTCAAAGTACTTGAAAGGTTAATGTCAGAATTTGTCGAAGAATCCTGAAACAGTTGGACTTACTAGAATTTCTTCAGCACATCGGCAGCGATGACGCTGAGTTCATACTCTGCCAGGCAGAGAGGAGTATGTCTCATTACGGAAGCTTTGACCTCCGGACTCTGGATTTCATCTTCCTCAAAGTCATTCATGTTGAGTGGTGACACATCCCAACTATCATCATTCAGATGCAATGGCCGAGCTATAACCAAAGCTTGCCAGACGTGCTGCATATAAGTATACCACCATAACCTTCTGCGCAACATCATCTCCTTTCGCGGAAGACGCCAGTCCGATGGATCTTGATTGAGTCCTAGACTCTCTGCCATGGATAAAGCCGAACATGATAATGCCCAAGTGCTCAGTGGCTCTGCCACAGCATAATTTGGTGGTGGCATTTGCAATAAGAGCAAACAGAGTTGTAAAGAGGAGAGATGGGATAAACAGCCGGCTCGTTGGTAGCTTCGGTGTGCGATAGCCCAAAGGTCTTGAGTGGATATTTGAACATAACCCTTCAAAACACTCAATTCATCGTCCCAGCAGGTGAAAGGGGCTGCTAGTGCATATACAGCACTTTGGACGCCTATGGGATATATTGAATTACATTCGGAGAACGGCATTTGTGAAAAATCCGAAAGAGAAAGGATGGGAAACCGAGGATGGACGAATCTAAGATATCTTTTTCAGAGAAATTAGCGTAAGGAGGCAGAGGACACCCCCGATATGAAACTTACAATTTTATTAACCGTGATCCCAAGTCAGCTGGCACGATCTTCTGGAGAAATTCAAAATCGACCTCTTCGGTACTGCCTCCTGATTGTATAACTTCGACAAACTTTTGAGAATCCTTCCAGATGTCTTTGTGTGTCATCACGAACTGGACGGGAGGCGAGTCTGCCGGTAGAGGTAGATTACCATAAGCTGAGGTCTCGAGAAATGGCAGAAGGCCCGCATCATCTTTCATTTTGCGAAAATCGAGTCGGAACATTGGGTATGTATCATATTTGTTATAATAGTAGTTGCGAAGCAAGTATGGATCAGATTCGCAGGAGAGTCCAATGAGCTGGTTTGAATACCCTCTTCTAGTGTCTAGAGAGCATTCGGAGGGCCAATCTTCAATTGAATCTTGCCGTATATCAGGGATTGCTCTTGCGCTATCCACTGAACTTAGAGCATATGCTTCGGAGCCCTTTTCGCTAGATTGAGTTATACTGCCGTTGCTTGCGATCTGCCCATTGTTTGGTGACTCTCTAGGGGTAACAACGGATGATGAACGGCCACAAATAGCGTTCAGCACGTCAAAATCTTGGTGCAATGTATGATTTGTCGACTGTTCAATCCCTGGACTTATTCCAGAGTCTGCGAGCCCTGATAGAACGTTAACGTAGTATCCACAATGCAAGCACTGGGGCATTACGAACCTATAGAAGTCAAGTTCATGGCAGACCAGTCCATTTGCGGAAACCGCAAAGACGAGCTTTCTATTGCAGTTGAGTTGGAATGATCATTCCCAGGCATTGAAAGATGTTGAAGACCGGGGTCATGTTGCGATCCACCAACAGACACGATGTTCGGCTGACGTGGGCTCGGCCTGTCAATGTTTTCCCCGTTCACACGAGGGTTTCGGGCTCGCCTTAAAGGCTTTTGTACAAAGGTGCATTGACGACTAAGCTTTTTGCATAGCTCGCAAATTGCTTCAGAGCCCTTGATCCTGCAATGCGTCTTCCTAGAGCGGCAAAGGTCGCATGGCCTCTGCTTCTTAGATCGATACTTGCGTCCATTGTGTTCTACAATGGAATTTGAGGGCATCTAAGTGAAAGCTCAGTGGTCGGAAGTATTCAAGAGAAGAAATGCCTAGGATTTGGCTACGACCAAGTACATACCTTGCGGATCGTAGGAGACGGTCTAGACAATGCATACACGGCGAACGCAGCGGCGAGGGCCCACTCGAAATCTCACTCACTTTGACAGGCTGTGAGATCAAAGATGCAGGGTTAGATCAAATTCATTTCGTGATTTTAGATGGTCAGGAAAGAGAAGTCTGGTGGTGGGGCTCATCGCTCTAGAGATAAGCTTGTGGGCATCTTCACGGCCATCTCGGGAGAAACGCCGAGCGGCGAACTACGTAGCCCTAGATAACCCTAAGCCCTAAGTTTCAAAACTATACGTATGTACTTAAGAATACTTTAAACTCTAGGTGATTTTACCTGTATGCCCTAGCACTGAATCGGAACGAGGTGCTCCAGAAGTAGAAACTGGGAAATAACTCACTGGCTCGCCTTGCTCTTGTACCAGGAGGTATAGTTATCATGGTATAGTTACGTCCGGTAATCTATCTGCTGGATATTCTCCTGTCAAATAGAAAACAATTTAACGGCCGTCTTCAAAAATGTGACTATGAGTTTGTAAAGCTTCCTCGGGCGAGATACTGCAGGTACGTACCATGAGAAAGCGTCAGATCGCCCGAAAAGCCGTACGATGAAAACAATTGGCCGATGTTACAACACGTTATCTGCCGCACTCATGTAATCAATCATCAAAATCATTAAGTTAGCAAATGCGGACCTTATTCTATCAGACTTCAAAAATAAAAGTAGCGAAGCTTCATACTTGGTTCTGAGGTTCCAGTTCGACCGATCTGTTGCCCACCATGACTGCCACTGAACCTACAAGCGAGACTTACGATGTGGTTATTGTTGGAGGTGGCCCAGTTGGCCTTCTGACTGCATACCAGATAGCTCGATTTGGCCTGTCCGTTTGCATTTTGGAAAAGTACGACAAGCAGACTCAAGATGCTTTTGGAAGAGCAATCGCATTATTCCCTCGTACTCTGGAGCAACTAGATCAACTGGATCTTATTGAACCGATGTTACAAAAGGGTTTCGCATGCCGTACAAGCGTGACTTATAAAGATGGTGTTCAGCAGTAAGTGATCTTCGATATCAAACCTTGCAATTTACAAGCCGTATCTAAGAAAAAACGAAAGGATTCCTGGGCGAGTTTGGACGTTCATGGAAAATATTAAAGATACTGCCTTTGATTTCGTACTTGTCCTGCGCCAAATGCATACCGAGAACATATTGAGAGACAAGTTGAGGTCGGTTGGTGCTGTTTATCGAGAATCTACCGAGTGCACTGGATTTGAGATTGAAGATGGGGTCGTCAAAACGGATGCTTATCCTGTAAAGTCGTTCTTCACGAATACAAAAACACAAGAGGAGATAGTGCTACGCAGGTAACAATAATTTGTGCTTTGAATTTTTGAGACGTAACTAAAGAAGCTACAGCAAATACCTCGTCGGTGCGGATGGTGGTCGCAGTTTCGTTCGCAGGCACGCAGGTATTCCTTTCGAAGGAGACACTTCAGAAGACAAGTGGATTCGAATTGATGGTATCGTGGAAACTGACATGCCTATCAAGCGTGCTTATGGGTGAGTATCTCGATTTATGCCCTGTATGACTGCTACTTTCGATACATATGAATTGTTTGCTAACGTGCCTAAAGTGCCATTGAAAGCAAGACACACGGAAATGTCCTCTGGGCACCACTGGATCATGCGGCGACTCGCATCGGATACGCATTCACTCCTGAAATTGCAGCCAAATATCCCGGCGGTGTCACCGAAGAGGTCGCTGTTAAGGAAGCCATTGAATCTATGCGGCCATTCAATGTCAAATTCACCGAGGTGCACTGGTGGACTTTGTAAGAATCCGAAACTCCTGGTTTTGGTGCTGTCACCAAGTCACAAACTAACGTGAGTTGCTAGATACACAATTGGACAGCGCATTGCAAAAGACTTCTCTACCAAAGATCGCATATTCCTCTGTGGTGATGCAGCGCACACCCATAGCAGTGGAGCAGCACAAGGTCTGAATACCGGAATCCACGATTCTGTCAATCTTGCCTGGAAATTAGCCAGTCAAATACATGGCTTCACCCGTCCTGAAGTTCTCCAGACCTATGCTACAGAACGTCGAACCGCAGTGGAGAAACTAATCAACTACGACAAGGACATATCCCTTCTCATGACGCATAAATGGCCGTCATGGTATAAAGGTGATCCTGCCGCTGATCCATATCTGGTTCTCGGTCAAATATTCGAGCAAGCAGCATCTTTCAATACAGGCTTAGGCATCAATTATCCAGCTAATGTGCTGAACCAAGTTCCTGCTGCTACCAGTCTCAGAATTGAGCCAGGTAACCGTGCCATTGATGTCGACCTTACCGTGCCTGGAATTAATCGAAAAGTGCGTTTCAACGAGATAGCACGCAACCTGGGCAAATTCTGGATTGTCGTGTTTGCTGGAAAAGTTGAATCAACAAAGCCATCTCTTCAAGCCCTGCGAAACTATCTGACCGGAAATGATGAGCTATACTCACACCCCGCGACGAAATGGCTCACAATTAGCTGCGATGCTGGCTGCTCCCCTTATGAAACATTAGGGATGGCGCCGTTTGGTGATACAAACTACGACATTGACGGCTTAGCTCATGCGAAGTATGGCATTGGTCCTTCAGTTGGTGGGATCGTGATAATTAGGCCTGATGGACTCGTCGGCACGGGATGTGCTATTGAAGGGGGCTTGGTTCAGAATTACATAAAGACTGTGCTTAATCTGTATTTGAAAAAGTAGAACTATATCAGAGGATTTTGTTGAAGAAGGCAATTCAAGTTTCTAATATCAAGTTCCTCCGAACAGATGTGGTCAATGAGTAAGTACTAGGTAAGGTGAGTAAGATGAAGCTACCCCGCCCTTTTCATAGGCAGACACCTCAATATTATCTACCAAAATCTTCAGAACTGAACTAAGCTCCACAAAGTTCATCACACTGTAGTCCTAGAATTTTTCCATGATGCCTGCACCGCCTCGTCCAGAAATCATTGACGGCGTCAAAACCTTCATTCCGCTTGGTACAGATTCATCCTCCTTTACGTAGAGCGCACGCTGACAAATGTCTCAGAGAACAATCCCGATGTCCTGGAAATTCTCTGTGAGAATCTCCAGCTCTCTTGGGATCTCGCATTTCATGATGTCCTATCAACCTCTCCAGACTTCCTTCAAGAGTGCTATTTCCGACCCTGTCACGCCCTCATTGTTCTCGCAGACCAGTCTATTTACCGAGCTGCCCGCTCAACAATTGAGCCAACCATACCGGAGTACAATGGTTCAGGGCCCACTGAACCAGTCATATGGATGAAACAGACCATCGGCCATGCTTGTGGGCTGATGGCTCTCTTGCATGTAGTCTTCAACCTGGAAGATGGTCGATATGTGCGCCCTGACACGGCAATCGACGCCCTCCGTCAACAAGCTATTCTTCTCAGGCCCGCAGAGCGGGCGCAGTTGCTGTATGACTCTAACATCCTTGAAGAGGCGCACATGGATGCGGCATCGCGTGGATCCTCGAATGTTCCCTCGCCTCGCGACGATAATCGACACCATTTCTTGGCCTTTGTGCACAAGGATGGGAAAGTCTGGGAGTTGAATGGAGGGATGAATGGACCCTTACTTCGAGGAGAACTCGATGAAGGGGAGGATCTTCTAAGCAACAGAGGGGTGGAGCTCACCATAAAAGACTTTTTGAATGCTGCTGAGCAGACCGGATGCAATGAGATGAGCATCGTCGCAGTTACTGGCGCTGACGCTGTGGCATGATACCTAAGATAACCGAGCTACTCAAGTTGATCAGTTGAGCATTGTTGCATTAGGCCGAAACAAACACATAGATTCGTATCGTGAAAGACTATTAGGTAAATAAGTGCTTAGACACGTCTATCCTGACTATTTCTAATCTGCTAGCCATTGCCTGGCAATATCTTTATGTTTGTGAGACTCGACACTGTCTCCCCAGCTCTTCAACCATTTGATAATCCGCTCCGACATAAAAATGATATGCGCCATTCCACTTGTGTCAGGATGCGTGAGACTAGGAAAGACAGAGTACTTGGGTTGGCGATAAAACACAATGAATGCGATCATCGATAAAGATACTTTGGATCAGGCAAGACACATAATTATCTATTCTATACGTTCATGAATCCTTACTGTGTCTTCGCCGTCTCGTTCGCCGAAACAGCGCCTTTTCATCTGGGAGTACTGTCTACCGCATCGTGTAGCAGAAGAAGATGAATGCGATTTCCTTCTCGACGGCAACTACTCGTGTTCTGTACAGAGTACGAAGGGTTTGATGTTGGACAGAACGATGAGGACCGACAAAACATTGTAACCAGGCTTGTCAATTTCAGTGGTGAAGACATCAAGACCTGTGCTCTCGCCGATGCGCATTTCAAAAATACGCCCCATATCATTAGTACTTTGTAACCTAGCATGATTTTTAAGTTGAGCTTGCAGAAAAACAATTTACCGCGCCTGCCGAACTTCACAGGTTAGTAGGGTTAGCCCTGACAACATACCACTTCAGCAATGCCCTGTCGTTCGTCGTCGTTCTGTCCAACATCAATCCTCTCCCACTCGGTTTTGAACAGCACACGCTACCGCGTTATCTGTATGAAAAGGTATTTGCATTGATAAATGCGAGAAATGGCATGTACACGATCGAAAGGACAGTTCCGCAGGAGTTAAGTGGTTGATGAGTAACTAGCAATCCTATGTCAACCAGCCCGTTCACTTCGTATGCAGCACTCCTTACTAAAAGTGCCAGATGGTGAATTAACTTTTAAGCATGCGCTCTTTGGTGGGGGCCTGGGGCGACGAGCTTGCAGAAAACTTGCCATGACGGCCCCCAAGGCTGGGACAATGCAATTTGATCATCGGATCGAGTCGTTCGACAGGCATGGCAACGCACGAAAGAGTGTCTACGTGGTACGTACTCCGTATGTCTAAATGAGATCTCGAAGCTCTGAGCCTTTCCTGTTGATCGAAAAAGACTGGATGAAACCCCAGGATATGGTGCTTATTGCACTACCTAATTATTAATTAAACGACGAAACTTAGGATCTCCTTTCCCGGTGTCCGACAGCTACTCCATTGGCCCTTTTCGATCCTCTACGAGCAAGTTCACATGCCCCATGGCCAAATGGCCTCTAGCGTCTAGTCTCGCCGGCGTTCCTGGGCAAATTACGGAGTAGTCCATAGGCATCATGAGCAGGGATTTGGGGGTCCACTTGGCGCCCACTTACTAGTAGTACTGTGAGCCTGTGCCATCGCGGGCTTCGCGGCGTGTGCTGTTAGACTAATTCTGAAGAGCAGCAGGTCGCCGACCAGCATGCGTGCGTAGTCGTACCATCACAGTGCGGGACTAGCTCATGGCTAACCGTCACAGTGGTATCCCCTCTATCCAATACAGTGCTCGACTCAGCGGGCTCTGCCGACTGCGCGACGACGTAAAAGTCTGACGAATTGCCAAATTGTGCGGCCAAGGTTGAAGGCACCATTGCCGAGCCGTTTGGTTTGGCCTTGTTGCGCACTGATCCTCAGGATTGCTCTGTCTTGCTTCCTAGGTCGAGATTTCATCATGACTAGACCTCATTGCTTTAACTACCTTGACATCTCTCCTCTCTTCTCAACCCGCATCGGCCGGAGAACAACATAATTCAAATGTCACTTCCTGGGTTGTGCGGTTAGACCGACCCAGCAAGCTATCAATATGCCGTACTCACATTGATCCGGAACCCAGCCTTTACAGCGAGGATTCACCTTGAAGCAGCCAATTGACGAAAGCAGGCAAACTTGGATTGGAGTGGAGAGCCTGGGGCTTCAACAATTCCACGAACAAGGAGCCATAGGTATTGACAAGTTCTTCGACGACGTTCGAAGAGAAGCGGACATTCGACAGCATTGATACTTCGGGGTCACCTCAAAGTCGAATCCGAGAAGATCATGCATGCCTATAGCGCGATCAATACCATATCTCTCCTAAGATGGATCACAACGCAAGCAATATACCGTCTGATATCGCCTATGCCTATTCCGTGGGCCATATACCTGCCGACATCGCACTCGCCACTTTACTAGATTCGCGCGACAGACCCAGCAAGATCGGTATATATGTCGTCTTTGCTTTGACCTTGATTTTTTTGCTTTTTCGGTGTTATTCGCGGATTTTTGTTGTGAAAAGATTTGGATTGGATGACTGGTTGGCGTGCTTGACTTTTGTAAGCAAATTCGGTCTCGAGAGCTCTCTAGATTCCAATATGACCAGTGAACTGATTTCGATCTCGATAGATATTCTATATACCCCTCGTGCCATTATGCGTTTATTTAATCAACAACGGAAACGGTCGCCGCAGCGCCTACGTCAACTATGTCATGTCCCTGGACGAAGATCGCATGAACTATGGCGAATTACTGGATATAATTATGCACTTTCTCTACATCATCGCACTCTTTATCTGTCGTCTCTCCGGTCTCGCCTTTTACAGTCGACTATCTGACGCCCACGCTAAGCTTTACGTTTCAATTCGCGTCTGCACAATCGGTTTCATCATATTCTTTCTCGCGCAATTCTTTCTTTTACTGTTCCATTGCATTCCGGTCACCGGCTTATGGCCATATTCATGGCAGGCGGACTACCACGCCTACAAATGCATTACCTGGGGTGCGGTGTACATCACTATTTCATGTCTATCATTCACATGCGACGTGGTCATGTTTGTCATTCCGTCCATGCTGATCCATCTTCTGCATGTGCGGTTAAGAAGGAAACTGGAACTCGCCTGCGTCATGTTTCCAGGTGTTCTGTGAGTGAGCCCATGGAAAATTCATCGGAAGCTAAAAAAAAAAAACCGTACTGACTGGTCCAGTGTGCTCATGATATCCGGTGCTCGCATATACCTCGTCTGCTTCGGCCAGTGGTCAAGCGATAATACATGGTACTACGATCCACAACTCGTGGTTGAGATGTCCGAGATAGGGGCTACTCTTATTGCGTTGTCGCTGCCTGCACTGAAACCGCTCTTTGGCGTCTATGTTCTTACTCGAATTCGTTCCAATCCGAGTGACAATGGCAGCGACCGCCCGCATCAACCGATTCATTTGAAGAAAATAAGTAATTTCACTTTACGTGCGCTTGGTGAGGATCGCGGGGGGCAATCATGACAGATAGTATAATGAATAATGATCTCAAGACGTTCATATTGCCTAACTAGACACTTTCGGTCTATCGTCACTGATCCTGGTGATATCTGGTGCTGCCTAGCGTGGTGACGTCCGAATTGACTCTTCTTTTCCGTATTGGGTGCCTAGCCAAACCTCAGCACCTTGAAGCGGTAATCTTGACGACAAGAAGGCTACCTGGAGATTTCTTTTTCTCATCCACTTCAGTCTCCTCCTCCCGGTCTCTTATACATGTTCTCTCAGGTGAGCACAGTCCGGAAAGTGCACCCACACACTCAACACCGACAAGATGATGAAGCTCGTCTATCGGCCAAGTCCAGCTGAGCTACGCGGCTCAGCTAGCCATCCAACTGCCCAAACTCGCGTGGCTCAGCAGACGGCTGGCAGCACAGCTCACCCAGCGCTTTGCGCCATAGCGCCGCTGGCCAACCAGCAAGGCTTCAAATACGTAGACCAGTACCCCGTTGACAAGCATGCGGGCCCAATGTTCATCCACATGAAGCAAAACACCTTTTGTGGTATTTGTGGCATGTGCATCACCCTCGAGGATGAGCAAGCCGTCTCTCCCGCGGTGAACCCGTTCACCACCACGGGTCCTGGCGCGGCTCAGCATGCTGATGCAGGCAATGAAGAGTTTGAAGAGTTGCAGCAGGGAGACGATCGATCTATCGACTGCGATGCTGCGAACGAGCGCAAGTTTGGCGTTATGCCTCGTCCGGGATGGACTGGAATGTATCGTGTTGGTAAGTCCCCTGTTCTAGTACGACGGACACGGCGCTGATAGTGATACAGTCATTCGTCAGACTAAGAATCATCGTGGCAAGGAAGAGGCTCACTACTACGTCTCCGGTCTTGGTCGCTACCACCTCTGGGACAGCGACCCCAAAGCTCGCAAGATGTACAACAAGTGCACCTACAAAGCCAAGGAGCCCGTCTTCACTGTCCCACGTGAACAGGACGATTCGCTGATTGACCGACGCCAGTTCTACAACAAGAATCTGACCAAGAAGGAGAGGCAGAATACTGTTCAAACCCCTCCAGTCAAGAGAGTCAGCGTCTACCCTCGTCATTATCACGATGACAAGAACGAAAAGTTCTTCCCTCACGGCTTTCCTGTTCATGACAACTGCTGGAAAATGGCCGTCAAGATCATCGGCATCGACAGGCTCGAGGAAGATTTGAGCTTGTTCATTGAGACGCTTCGCGACCGATTCCTCAACGAAGACATGTTCACCGAGGGTCGTCACATCGCGGACTGGATCGTGAATGAACGCGGTAACCGCTGCACTTGGTATCAACAAAACCGCACTGCAGACGACGTCAACCGTATTCTCATTGCCATGCATGACCCAATCCACGTCGATGAGGTCGAGGAGCTCATCGCTGAGAGCGCCCGCCGCTACACGACTATGAAGGAGAAGCTTCATGACGATGGTGCCGCCGCCTCCACTTCAAAAGAGAGTGATGTTCACGATTCTGTCATGAACATGCTCGACGAACTCCACCACTCCGAGGTCGAAGCCTTCTTGAACCAAACCAAGATCGTCGTGCCATGGTCCTACTGGGCACGACGAGCACCCTATGACGTTATCTGGGAGCTCGAATCGATCAAGGATCAGAGCACTCCTCTGGATTGGCAGTACCTCTGTCTCCGCGCCGAGCGTCTCTGCGAGGAGTCGTTGGGCATCATCAACCGAAGCCGTATCTGCAACATCCTGCGCGAAGTCAAGGTTAGTATGTTTGGTTCGATGAGCGACGATGACGACGTCTCAATTGTCGAGCGAGTGAGTAGTGAAGGTGCATCGACTCTTACTGCTAATACCAAGACTACTGAAAAGGAGTTGGTCGACTTGACCGACTCAGACTGGGAGCAGGATGCTTTTGTGGGGATTGTGTGAACCACTGAGTCAGGACGTTGCCTATGCTTGGTCGTCAGATTACTGTATTGCCCGACTAGTATTTTAAGTAGTTTGAATCCCTCAATTTGCTAGAAGATTCCACCTAAGTAGTGCTAATGCTACACCTTTGTTTTGATTATAACTTGTCTGGTCAATTTGGCCAAATACATGTTGGGTGCAACCTTGGACCTGCCATTATATAGATACTGAGTATATCAACACGACTAAGGCACCGTAAGCATCGCCCCCCTCTCACAGAACCACTCTTGCAACTTCTCATTCCCCATCAAAGCCGACAGCGCCATCTTTCCCAACAAATCCACATCCTCCGGCTGTCCCAGCGCCAAAAACTCACTAAAATCCAGATCCTTGATAACGAATCGATTCTTCTCTGCAAACGCCAAAGCAAAATCGTACCGCGTAGGCGCTTCCCATAAATGTGAGGATAGGTACCAGTGCCACCAGCTGTTGGCTAAAGCGAGGCGGCCGTCGCATGTCAACTTGGATTTTTTCGCGGTCCTGGCGGATTTTGTGGCCGAGACCGCGAGGCCTTGCGTAATGTTCAAGAGTTGCGAAACTTCCCATATTCTAAGTAGAAGATATGAGAGGAACAATGTGCGACCCACGGATTCTTCGAAAATCCAGTTATGCCAATGATCCTTTGCGCCTGATGTGAACGGATCCTCGATGAGGTAGTTTATGGGTAAACCACTAATACACAACAGCGTATCTTCCAGAATCACATTTTCGACGAAATGGGTGAGGGTAGCCTTCAGAGCGGGCATGGTGAGCTCTGCAGCTACAAGAGCCGATGCGTCATCGTCAAAGATTCTGATTGTTTGGTATAGTATGAGTGCTTGGAGGCGCGCAAGACAATCCCAGGCATCGTTTGATTGCTCGGATGCCAACAGCTCCGCTACACGGTTCTCGATGATTGATAATATAGTCTTGGAATTCATCGGATTTCTGTTCATGTACAGCGAGCAACATGCATACGCATCTACCTCAATTAGCCTCAATTAGAATCAGTAATAACTTCAATTGTTAAGGGGGGCACACCTTGCATAACCCTCGGCATCCCATTCTTATACAACAACGGATGACACCACGGCGTCTGATTCTCCAGCACCATCGTTCGATGCGCATTCTGCAATACATCCAACGTAAGCCGCAGCCGGGAGGACATGCCGGATGTAAAGAGTGGCTTGACACCGAGCGGAGTTGACGAAAGCAATTTGTTGCTAGTGTTAAAAGATTTTGGGAACGATGATGGTATTACCGATACATGTGGTGTCGGTAACAATATTGGCGGAGGTGGCTGTCTATATAAACTCGTTGTTATAGATTGGTGAATTTGAAAATCATTGAAATTCGGCACAGCATCCAAAGACAAGGATGCTTTCGATGCTTCTAATAGCAAAGGATATTCACAATTCAGTCGTCGTTGACTGCATCGCGAGCATACCGGCAGCATGAGATCGCAGCGCCGTTTGGCTTTGGCGCATGCTCGGCATGATTTCCGCCGGGGGATGGGGGCCCCGTTTCGCTCTTTGTAGACGACTGGTGCTTGTATGACGGACATGTGGGAATTACAGTATAAGGGACATGTAAAATAATGAAAGTCCGCCAGAGGAATGATTCAGTGTTTAGTTGTTCATGATCTAGAACTGACTGTTGGTAAAGCGCGGAATACTTTGCCCAGTGGGGTGGCGGAACTCCGCCAGATCTCATTGAATGGCGGCATCCGATTGGTCAATACTGAGATCTGGATAGCTTCATTTTCAGGGAGTGTATATCTGAATGTGCGGATCCCGCCGGAGGGACCTGAAGGGGCTGTGCTGGTTATGGGTGCCGGCGGACTTGCGCCATATGAGTGAGTCACTATGGTAATCAGAAAACTTGCTCGTCTACAACCATGAGCAATTTAATGTTCTTGATGGTCTATAAAAGAGGTCAATGTCCCTGCACTTCTAATTTAAATTCATCAATCTCAAAAGCAAACCGCCACCAACAAGTTTCTACTTTCCACTTTCTACTAAAAATTCCTACAACATGTCTACATCCACACCAACCATCTTCGTCACCGGCGCAACAGGCTGTCAAGGCGGCGCCGTAGCCCGTCTTCTCCTCTCGACCGGCCACGCAGTCCACGCCATAACCCGCGACCCATCCTCCCCTTTGTCTCAGCGCCTCCAGTCCCTCGGCGCAAATATCTTCACCGGCTCTCTTGACGACGAATCCGCCCTTAAAGAGGGCATGCACGGTTGTAGGGGACTCTTCCTCGTCATTCCCCCGGCACCCTACGAAACAACCACAAAATACACAAACGCCATTCTCTCCGCCGCAAAATCAGTCAAAACAATAACTCACGTGGTCGTATCAACGTCGCTCGGAACCGACAGACCCGAGCGAATGGCAGCCTGGAACCCCGACGGCGGCATGTTGGCAATGATATTAAAACCCAAAATCGCAATGGAGGAGCTCGTGCGCGCCGCCGACTTCAAACACCACACCATCATACGGCCGCCGAATTTCATGGCCAATTTTATCGCACCAAAGATATCAACTGTCAATCCCGATCTCGAAAAGACGGGCGTTTATCGGACTTCATACACGCGCGAAACACGGCTTCCCATGATCGACGAGGAAGACACGGCGAAATTCGCCGTTGCAGCCTTCGCGGATCCAGAGCGGTTTAATGGGAAGGCTATCGCAGTTGCATCACAGATGTGCACAGTAGACCAATTGATGGCTGATCTGAGCCGTGTGTCTGGCAAGCTCATTCAAGCATATTATCTTTCAGATGCGGAAGTCGAAGAGGAAGCGAGCAAAAATTCGCCTGCATCGTGGCATCGACTCTTGAGCGACATGGATCAATTGGTGGATATGGACGAAGTAAAGGCGTGGGGTATCGAGTTGACTACATTCAGGCAATTTTTGGAAAGGCAGAGTGAGATTGTTAAGGGAACGTTTACTCACGTTGCATAAAAGCCGGGCGAATGTCTTGAAATGTTTTGATTGGATTTGATATATGCTGTACTGTATCCCTATTCACCTCTAAACAATGGACAATATGTCAATAGGAATAAACAAATGCAGGTTCGTACGAGTCATGGTATCATAATTCTGCATCAAGAAATGAGCCAATATCATATGTATATGATTCCCGTACAACAATCTGAAAAGGTAAATCTTCTTTTCGCTCTGTAGCGCGGGCCTAAGGATAGACCACAGGATTGACAGTAGACAGAGCGCCCTCAGACGACCGCCTCCCCTCGATATGCTTCTCGGTCTCAACACCCGAGTTCCTGGCAAGACCAAATTCGACAGCTTGAGCATCAACCTCATCATCCGAAAGCTTCGGCAATTCGCGAGCAGCAGTGACGTCTCGCTGTAGCCCTTTGCAAAGATGATGTCGATTTCCTCAAGAGAACGACCAGATGTTCGGGGTAGAAAAGCAGATGAACAGAATTATAACCATGGAAGAGGGAGCCAGGTAGCGCCAAAGAAGCACATGTAGGGGAACAGGCCAAACACGGCTCCATCAGCGACTTGGCTGTCGTCAGGAATGAGTCAGGCGAATATAATGGTCATGGCAGTAAGACGACCAATCTATTCGATAGAGAACCACGAGAAAGTGGCAAAGACATCTAATCCAAGTTGTCCTCGGGAGCCATGGTGCTCGGGATCTGCGGTGTCACGGCGTGAACGCGCTAGGTATACGTCCACCGGCTGGTGACTTGTTCAATTCTGATTGTAGCACTGAGATATGAAGAGTAGTATTTCAATAGTCGATGGTCTAAAGAAGACATGGGAGAAAGAAGCACTTGCCGAAGGATTATTCTTCCTGCCAATGAGATATATGTCGGCCGGAAGCAGCTTAGCTTCAAGAGAAGAGCCAATCATCGCCTGCTGTCGAACAGATAAAGAGTTTTCATGACCCACTTGCCGCAGACCGAGGGCTTAGGGTTCAGGGCTTAGGGCTGACTCTAATCTTTTTCTATTGAATGTACATATGATCGATAGATAGTTAGATGGCTACTTCCTGACAGCAACGACAAACAACCTCGGATACTTCAAAATCACCCTCCCATCCACCGAAACCGGATACACCTTCTTGATTCTCTCCAGATACGCCTCCACAAACCCCTTTCTGTCCTCCTCGCTACTCAACGGATCAATAAACGGCCTCAATCCCGTGCCCTTTACCCACTCCACGACCGCTTCGTGATTTTCCAGCACATGATAATAATGCGTATGCCAGACGTTTATACTGCTACAAAGCGGAATCAGCGCGTCGTAAATCTCCTGCGTAGACTGGAATTGGGCGAGTGCTGGTTGTCGATCGCGCAGAACCTCAGTCCAGGGTTTGTCTGTTTCCATCGCAGTCTCGCGCATCATTGCGTGCGAGGGTTCGAGGAAGTTATCTGGTACCTGAAACGCGAATACGCCGCCGGACGCTTGCATCTCGATGAACCGGCTGATCAAGGGTAGTCTCTTCTCCGACGGGATCCATTGAAACACCGCGTTCGAAAAGAATACATCCACCTTTTTCTCTGCATTGGCTGGCGCCCACGTATTCAAATCACCCAACTCAAATTCCACATTCGATAATCTCGCGCGAGCCTTTTCGATCATATCAGGCGACGAATCCATGCCCGAGATTTGCGCGTTCGGCCATTTCGAGACCAACACCTCCGTCGAATTCCCCGGCCCGCATCCGAGATCAACCACGCGTCGCGGCGGCGAAGACAAGGGGATTTGAGCCAGAAGGTCACGCACGGGTCGTGTACGCTCTTCTTCGAATTTGAGGTATTGATTCGCGTTCCAGTCTTTGGCTTGTCTGTATCCAGTCCCTGTGTCTGTCGATGACATCCTGACGGTCGTTGATGTTCGGAACGATTGCCGAAACGCGGGGAGAGCTTCACATTTAAAGGCAGTCTGGCCGAGGCGATGGCGACCAAGGATTGAAGCAGTGGATAGGAATTTCATCTGATCTTGTGTACTGGTTGATTTCTTTTTTTTTCTTGTATATCGATTCGATGCTACGATTCTTGACATTTATATGGTCAGGTCAAGGATGATGCTGACGGCAAGGTCAGCGAGTCTCGGCGACTACCTAGCGGAAGGTCCGATGTTCGCAATCACACATTTACTCTCGATGAACAAATTCCTGCCATGAATGTCAATTGAATGGTAATCATTGCGATCGTGGATGACACAAATTCCAAATCGGAGATGCGAGTTCGGAATTGTAGTCATGAGTGACACGCAATTGTGAAGTGCGACATGATGAAGCTACCAATGCTCTGATTACGGAGGTGACTGCCAATAAAACTTGAATAGCTTAAATTCATCAACATTTTAATCATTACAGAATCCAACGTATCCGGCCATGTACATCCACACGAACACATCCAACTCCCAGCCCATTATAAAACACAATAACTCTTGAGAAATGTTTAAGCACGGCTCAAGCTCTCGCCAGATTCGGCTTTGGCCTGACCGTACTTGGCAAGTCGGATCTTGGAGATGCCGATGAATCCGGTGGTGTCGACGGGGCTGAAATCAGTCAATGTGTCCATGCTGCTCTCCTCGGCGCTGTAGAGCTTTTCGGTCTCGCTGAATCGGCCGAGAATGGAGACAGCACCCTTGTAGGCGCAAAGGCGGACGGTTCCGTTGACGGTGTCTTGACTGGCGATGACGCTCTTCTCGATAAACTCACGCTCGGGAGAAAAGTAGAGACCGTTGTACAAGAGCTTGGACCAGTTGAAGGTCACAAACTGGTCACGCAAGGCACGGACTTCACGGTCGAGGACGAGACCTTCGAGATCGACGTGGGCAGCGCGGAGGATGGTCATGGCGGGGGAGTCGTAGCAGCCTCGGGACTTGATACCGATGAATCGGTTCTCCACAATGTCGACACGACCGATACCGTGCTTACGACCGATGGCATTCAAAGTGACGAAAATATCCAGAGATCCCGTCACGGTCTGGCCGGAGGGAGTGACCAGCTTGGTGGGAATACCCTTCTCGAAGGAAAGGCTGAATTCCTCGGGGGTGTTGGGTGCGTTGAGAGGGGAGTCGGTCAATTTCCACATGTCAGCGGGGGGAGTGATGTTGGGGTCCTCCTATCGACATGTTAGCAGCTATCTTTGCAGCAGAAAAAAAGGTACATACCAAGATACCGGCTTCGTAAGAGCAGTGTGCAAGGTTCTCGTCCATACTCCAGGGTTTGGCCTTGGTGGATGTGACGGGAATGCCGACTTTGGCGGAGTAATCGAGCAAGTCGTTTCGGCCAGCGAAACGTTCAAAGAACTCCGGAAGTCGCCAAGGGGCAATGACTTTGATGGTGGGCTGACTTGTCAGTCTTGAGTTATTTCCAAGTAAGAAAGGATAAATACCTGAATAGCATAGAAAGCCAGCTCAAATCGAACCTGGTCATTTCCTTTTCCAGTGCAACCGTGCGATACGGCAACACAATCGTTCTGTTGAGCAACGCGCATTCTACTACAGTCAGCATCCAGTATCACCTATCGTAGGAGGAAACGCACTGTGCGCGGGCAATGACGGGACGAGCCAAGGATGTTCCGAGGAGGTATTGGTCTTCGAAAATGGCATTGCACTGAATTGCACGGAAGCAGAGCTCTTCGACGAATTCCTGCTTCAAGTCCTCGACGACGAACTTGACGGCACCAATGGCGAGGGCTTTCTTTTCGGCGGCGGCGAAGTCTTCGGCTTGACCAACGTCGGCCTGACAAATATTAGCTTCAATTGCACTTAATTGAAGAGAATAGAACGTACCATGAAGGCAACGACATCGTAGCCCTGCTCAATGAGCCATTTGAGAATGACACTGGTATCGAGACCGCCAGAGTAGGCGAGACAGACCTTGGGTTTAGCCATTGTATATCGCGTAGGAGAATTGAATGAGAAGAAGAAAGAATGCACAAAGGACGAAGTGTTTTCTGCAAAGAAAAAGTGGTGAGATAAACAAATGTCGGTGTTGGATGGGAGAGTTCTTATTTGGTGGGGAAATTTTCTCTAGCGGCAGGAAAGGAAGGAGCTTTGTTGAGTCACCGCCGGTCTCGGCCCACTCTTATCTTTGAGTCAGATCCTAACCTCCAGAGGATTTTCTGCTTAGCTTGTGCTGTTTTTGTCAATTGACTGGTTGAGTTGAGTGATTGCAATTCATGTTTGCTTGGTAGTTCAGGTCAAGGGCTCAGGTATCACCCGAAGATCGATTACTGCTGAGTTGCAATGCGACAAATAGAGAAAGATGAAGAAGGAGAGCGCCAATCCATTGATCAAACAATTCATAAGTCGATAAGTAATGCTATATCAAGTGCACGAACACAAATCATTTCTCCAAGGAAATCACGACTCAACAGCCTTCGCCCTCAAGCCGACAATCTTGCCCTCGGCACCATCCAAAGCTACAACCCAGTATTCCACTCTAGAATGACCGACCTCGACCCGATATACCTTGACTTCCACGTCGCTCTCATTGACCTTGGAATCCGAGGCAGCAACTGCCGCGCGCACCGCCTTGATCACGTCGCCGTATTGACTTCGCGGATCGAACGACTTTTCGGAGAGGGTTTCCACGTCTGGGTTTGACCCGGAGGCGATGAGCGATGCAAATTCATCTACATCAAAAAAGGTATCAGCTCCGAGCACATAAAGAAAATCTGACAAGATCAACTGAAGAGGAAACGCACCATTTCCAGGCCACTTCCCACTCGAAGCCTCCTTCCAACTCAGCGCTACAGGCTCAAACGGTTCATCCGTCTCGGACACATAATACGCATCAACCTTTTTCAACTGTTCCGGCACTTTGACGCCTTTCTCAACAGTCGCAGTGCGTACTTGTTTGGATGACCGGGAATCTTCGGTGTGTGCTTCATCCTTTCCTGCATCGCGCTGCTTGTTCGCCTTGTCCAAGAAGGACATGTAGTCTGAATCGGAAGCCATGGTTCTTATGCTGGACGGGTCGTTTCGTTTCGTAAATGTGATTCGTTGTGCTGGTGCGATGAGCGACTTTGCTGGTAGTATTGTCTTTTGTGGCAGATGCAAAGAAAGTAAAGCTCTTGCGAGGTGTCTGGAATAGTTGGTCATCTGTCGTCTCTTCCAGGATTGACTCGATGTTTTTTTGTCTGATCGCGGGGAGAAGCCATGACGCAATGACCCAGAAGTTCTTAGGCTGCGATTGATTCCTCAGGCATCAATTTTCCAGTCTACTTGTCTAGTTAGCCCTAACTCTGCTGAGTCTGACTCAATCGACTGACAATTCCTACGGAAATAAAGGATGTATATACATGTGCTATATATATCTACCTAACGAGCCCACCGCACCATACAATTCTCAACCTCAAACAGCCCTGTACACGGATCCCTCAATCTCTTACTCTCATCAACCCCAAGCCGCTCCTCCACTTCCATAATCCTCCTCGCCCATCCCTCATTATCAACCCTGAAATCAGGGCCATAATCGACAAAACCTAGCTTCGAATACAATGGATGCGCCTCCGCCGACGAAGTGAGAAAAGCCGGTAACTTTTCTGCGTCGCTTTTCGCCAGGACGGCTGAGAGTAATTTTGCCCCGATGCCGCGGCGTTGATGGGCCGGGTCTATCATGAGATGTTTGATATCTGGGAACAAGATTAGCCAGGAATTATCATTGAAGACTTTGGGGTATATAGCCTACAGTAATGTTTCTGCCCCTTTGCCAACCCTTCATAATAAGCATCCATCTCATCATCCCTCGTACTAAACTGTTCCCACAACTCCTTGACATGCTCCTTTGGCGCAAACAAGTTTGCAAATTCCGCTTGATTGCGATCCAGCTGACTTTTGGCATCTTCTTTTTCTTTTTCTTCTTCTTTTTGTTTGTCGGACTGCTTTTCCGGTACTATTCCATACCTAATGAATCCCAATATCTCCTCCGTTTTCGCGTCCACAGCGACAAGGAAGATATTCTTGGGATTGGTGATAGCTGTCTTGGTAGTTACCGGGAGTATCTCTCGAGGATGAGTCGCCAGAAACCCGCTGTAGAAATTGTGGAATTTTTCGAGGGCATCGAATTGGATCTGTGCTATTGATCGAGCGTCCTCGATCGTTGCCGGGCGGATATTTATGTTTGTCATTTTTGCAGCGTTTCAGTCCAGGCTCGAAACCACAACGACGATCAATTCAATAATGGGGATTGGTTTATAAATAAAGCAATTGCGTCTTTCAGATATGATTTGATTTTTCTAAGAATTGTTTTATTTCTTGAGACGGTTTGAGAATAAATCGAGATCGCACGATAGATATTGACCTTGGGAAAAGCTAGACCGAAAGCGGAGCCCGAATGTTATACCAGCCCTAGCCCTACTAGGTAAGCGATTCGAAAGCAATTGATATCGTCATGATATAAATAAGGAGTAAACAAATTGATTTACTAAGCATATTCTAAGAACTAGTTCAGCAGGGATTTCCAGATACTATGTACACATGGGATGCGACACATCTCAAACTAAGCGAACAAAGACTTGTATCGCAAAATATGCTCCTTCCACGAAGTCACATTATCCTCAAGAAGGAAATGCGACTCATCCAGACTCTCACCGCCGAAATAGCCCTCTCTGTCCATGACAAGCATATTCTCAAGCAATTCCTGAGCCACCGGTGGAGGCAAAAATGACTTGAACGTGTCTTCGGGAAGTTGGATGGCAGCTGCCTTGACTCCCAACGTTTGCGCAATCTCATCAGTGAGTTGCTTAGGTGACAGGTACTCTGTAGCCATGAGCACGCGCTTGCCGATGGTGTTTGGATAATCCTTGACAACCGCCTTGACGTATTTGCCTGTATCTTCCTCCACGTCGAAAACGGGAATCTTGGCCATTTCCGGATCAATTGGCAACGCGAGCACATATGCATCATCTCTCTTCTTGATCATGCCTCCGCTGAGACCTTGCATAAACAGACCAGGAAGAACAAAGGTTGCCGGGATGCCGCTATCGCGGATGTATTGCTCAATCTCGGATTTGCCTTCAAAGTGAGACACATTCGGGAGTCTTCCGCTTGTGATTTCTGAGATGCTGCGCAGAGACGAGAAGATGAGATGTTTCACTCCGGTCTCTTTGCAAGCGTCTGCCACGGCTTTCCCCTGAGCGACTTCGGTGTCTTTGTTCATGGTTTCCCAGAAGTTGGTAACCAGGAAAACTGTATGGGAGCCCTTGATGGCGTCATGGAGAGATGATCTAGAGGACATGTCCGCCTAGTCAGGTCAGTTTCATATTGTTTATGTCGCCTCCGGTAGTAGACTTACAGTAACCATTTCGACACCCTGAGAGAAAAGTTTCTTTGCAGTTTCCTTTGTGATATCGCGAGTTATGCCGCGAATCTTGTATTCTTTGGACAAGACAGGGTCGGCCAGGAGGCTTCGAATCACGGAGCCACCCTGGTTACCTGTTGCGCCGAATACAGTGATAATGTTCGACATGTTTGTTCTGGTCGTGATTGATCTTGTAGAAGCTGGTGATCTTTGAAAGAGACGGCGAAGTGTGGATTTGAAGGACATTTATTTTAAGTCGGTGATTGATGAGAGTTGTTTTGTTGTTATTGTTGTTGACGATGAAAAGAGACATTTTACGATGGCGAGTAGGCCGGTTCTTATACCCATTGTTGGGCCCAAGCTGCATGATCGAAGCCATGATGATTCCAACCATTCCTCGTCTTGCTTGATCGTGTTGATGAAATTGAGGGATTTCTAAGCGCTTTGACTACATCGCGGCCGCCGCTAACCAGATCGAACAGCGGCCGCCACTAACTGTATACGGTACCGATTTAGACTGACGTCTGGTGGGGGACGTACTTGGCTTCGATTTTTACAGCAAGTTCACATCAAATAAACAAACGCAAATGAACAATTGAATAAGCGACGAGGCTGACAATTGGAAGATCGTTTTGTCATCATTGCTGACATGTCGAATCTCTCGAATCCTTTCATTGAGTGGCACATGACCGCAGTGTATACGATGGAATTTTGTCTTCGCTATGTTTCATTTGGGCGGGCTGAGGTATAATACATGTCTATGACAATTCAAGTTGGTACTTGGGCTACGCTCATGGTGAGAAATGGATAGAACCCTGGTTTTTGAATTTTTAAAAAAGGTATTCATTTCAGACAAAGAAATTCATGCATCGCGCTACACCAACCCAGAGCCACAAGACAAAAGAAATCATGTAATTTTTTAGACGGTGGTGACCAAGTCCTTCTTGAGCGTACCCAAGAAAGCGCGCTTCTCGGCAGGGGTCTGGTAAGCACCGTGACCGAACTCGGACGAGGTGTCGATCCACTTGAGGTCGATCTTCTCGGTGGCCTTGCGGCTGACTTGAGGGTAGAGGGTCTTACGGAGAGTCATGACACGCTTCTTAACACCGGGAACGGAACCCTTGACAATGACGAAGTCGTTCTTGACCTCACCGTAGCGGACGAAACCACCGAGACTGTAAAATAAGCTATTAGTCATGTTTCCAAGAGAGCAGGAGAGGCAGACATACGGAGTGATGGTCTTCTTGGAGACATCGAATTCAGTGGAGGCGTTACCCTCGTCGGTGCCCTTTCCGATACGGTAGATCTTGTGGTTGACGGAGGTACGGTGGTGGTAACCCATCTGACCAGCACGGGCAACAGTCCATTGGACGTGGTTAGGATGCCAAGCACCGATACAAGCAACCTTACGGAGACCCTTGTGTGTCTTGCGAGGAAGCTTCTTGGTGCCCCAACGAGAGGTAACACCGTTGAAACCGTGACCCTTGGTGACGGCAATGACATCAATAACCTCGTTCTGCTCGAAGATGCTGTCGATGTCGATGGTCTTCTCGAAGAGACCCTGGGCGAATTCAACCTTGTCGGCAACGGAGCCACCGTTGACTTGGATTTCCATCAAGTGAGCCTTCTTCTGCTTGAGGGGGGTCTTGCGGATCTGAGTGTGGGCGAGAACACGGACGACGGTGCAGTACTTCTTGATGCGCTCGAGTTCGCGGGCGCTGCTCTCGGTGTGCTTCTTGGTGTAGCGGGTGAAAGCCTTCTTCTTGCTCTTGTACCAGTTCTTGTAGAAGCGGCGCTTGAGCTCGTCGCTCAAGTGCTCGGCCCAGACAGTAGTGAGCGAGCGGAGACCGCGGGGAGTCTCAATGTATCCGACAACACCAACGGCAACGAGCTGTAAAGATTAGTTTTTTTCTATCCATCCCACCAGACTGAGATATGACATACAGGAGGAGTCTCAATGACAGTGACGGCCTCAACGACCTCCTTCTTGTGCATCTTGGCACCAGGACGGTCAAGGTCACGGACGATGGTGGTCATACCGGCCTTGTAGCCCATGGAGGCGGTCAAGTGGACGGGCTTCTTGGGGTCATCCTTGGGGAAGCTATCACAACCTTTTAGCTCTCAAATCTTCCAATTTTATTCTTCGATTGCCGACTAACCTCTTAACCTTACCACGGTGACGGGCGGCACGCTTGCGTGGGAGGTAGGCGAGGGAGCCTGTGTATCGTGTGTGTTAGTTGATCGCACAATCGACAAATTTTCCGGATGGATTTCGAGATGACGAACCGTGCCTGGGCGCTTCGTACTTTCGGTGACTCCTGGAATCGCATCGTCGTCAGTATTTGGGAGTGTTCATTTGAAAATCAAACAAGTCCATTGAAAGGGTTTACTCACATCGTGACCCTGTTGTCGTTAGTAGTTTCGTCGAGGTGGTGAAAGTTCGAATGCTTGTCAAAAGAAGCCGCAGATGTTTTACCCGACCATTGTGGGCTGACCTAAGCGAGTCTATCCTGGTTGGGCTTAGCGCCGCCACCACAAGCGTTGTCGGCCGCCGGCGCTTTGGTTTATCCGCTTGGCGAGTGCCAAGAGCTGCTCTCAGTATGTATTCATTTTTTCATTCATTCATTCTTCATCTCATGACTCGAAACCTCCCCGCTTCGTGTCATGCTTCATCAAGGGCTTTTACACAATCCAGTGTGGTGGGTGAACATGGTTAGACATGGTACATTGTCGCCGCAGTTGAAAACACCAAGCTCTCTTGTTCCTGCGGCTAGAACAACCACCCGTATGGACTCAACCTTGGAAACATTGATGCTTATTTTGCACCAGGTTGAAGTCAGACAAGTCTTGCCAGAATGGCACTGTGTCCCATTCTGAAAATTCTAGAATTGCAGTTTGTGCTGGTCACTGATAGACGCTTTTTTTGGTGCTAGCGTTAAGTACTAACTAATTACTTATGACGGCATTCAGGTCGGACCTGGCCTACAGGAGCGAAATGCTTCTAATCGCCTTACAAAATCATGAGCCGTCTTTGCATAAAATAGCGCATAAGGATTTGATTTCAGAACTCAGTGGTCCGAGACCAGTTCGGTTTGACTCCGGGAGGCTCTGACACGTTACAGCCCCTGGAGCCCCCCGCTACCCTTAACTAGATGGCAGAACATATAGAGCATTATCAGCGCTCCGACGGGATATGTCGCGGACTACGCCTGTTTACTCTAAAATAACATCTTGATCATACCCACCTGCCACACGGCGAGATATTCGGCCGCCATCAACTGCTTCATGCATATTGCTTATCCGCTGGTAAAGGATGTGGCTGTTTGCTATTGATGTAATGCTCAGGTACCAGCAATAAACGATTGGTGGAATCTTACCACAACAGGTGATTTTACCGCTGTGTTATGGTTAACCTCATACATTATGAAATCTTAATTTGAGCAAGGACTTCTTCATGCTCAGTCGGCTTTGAGACTATCCAGCCGAGCATCCGGACATGCTGCAACTAAGCCATGTGTATATAAGACAGCTTCTTTCGTCCAAGAGGGCAAAAGGGTACTCATCAATCACGGCATTGGATTTCTTTGGCTTTTTTTTCGCATTCTGTCATTCTTTTTTAATCCCTGAGCTGGTCTCGGATTCCTTCGTTGACGAATACAATTCATCCATTCATTAAGCATAACTTTACCTGCTCCACTGAACATACTCATATTTGCCGGCCGACACTTACGCATATCAGAAATTCATCCACAATGACGACCACGATGGCATCTTATATGGTTCTTTTCTTAGCCGCTGTAGCTACTGCTCGACCGCTTCAACGACGAGAAGTGCCTCAAGAGCATTCTCATCAAAAGTTCCTTACTACTGTGGCAGCCTCACTTGCCCTCAATAACCCTGATAAAATTGTTGATCCTGTTTTTGCTCTTTTGGGAAATGCAGTATGTTCTCTATATCTCACTATCTACATGTACTTGACTAATGGAAAAAAAGGCCGCCGCCGCAGGTGCTGGCTCAATCACTGATCTCGACTGCCTCCAACAAGCCGTAGCTGACCAGGCTTTCACCAACGCCAAAGCCGCCGGAGATGTGGACGGCATGACAGCAGCCTTGGTTTACCGAACTCTTGAACGCAACACTGGTGCTGTCGGTAAAGCTAGCGCTCTTTGTACCTCTGTCACAGCTGTCAACCCGGAAATCGCTGCCCTACAACAGCACCAGGACCCCGCTTCCACCGGCGCTGCAGCAACTAACAAGCAGATTGCTTTGGAATTAGCCAAACAGATCGCTAGTATTGGCGGCGACCCAACCACCGCCATTGAAAGCGGTACCTTTGCGCCTGGTACAATTGGAGACCCAACTGCCAAAGGAAATTCATGTATGTTGGCAACTGTCGAAGCTGACCGTGTCTTCATATCTAACATTGGGCTGTCTAGGTGACGATGAAAACGATGCTACCGGTTGTATCCTCACCCAGAATCTTCTTGTCCCAGATGTAACCGCGGATGAGATCAATGCTGCTCTGGCCTCCGCCGGCGTCAGCGGATCTGCTACTGCAGCCGCTTCTGCAAACGCCACTGTCGCTGCAGCATCTTCCACAGTGGCAGTAGCAGCTACAGCAACAGCGACGACTGCTGCATCATCTGATATATGTTCTGGCTCTACCGCCGTAGCCTCGACCAACACCACCTCTACCTCCACCACCAGCACCACGACAACAACCGCTAGCACTAGCAGCCTTGACCTTGGCTCTTGCAGCAGCTCATCTCCATTCATCGTCTTCGGTCCCGGCTTCGATGGCCGTAACACTGACTCCTTCGAACCCGCGGATAAGGCAACTTTCAACCATGGCTCTGCTCTCGGTATTGCAGTTGTCGCTAACTTCATCTGTGGTCAGCTGCACAGCCCTTGCAACGCGCCACAGTCGACCATTGATACATGCAACAATGCTGCCTCAGCAGCCTCGTCATTGTCCGGACAAGCTGCCGCGGATGCATTCAACTCGGCGATGGCATGATCAGACAAGATACTGTAACTTATAACCACGATCGCGTCCTTTAATCCTCAGATTGATGATCGCGATCATAGAATTGGCAACATCTGCATTGTCATTGGATTTTGTCGATTGGCTAAAATCTTCACCTATTCATTCTAAATATTAGATGAAATATACGCAGTCAAATTTCATGTGGCAATGAAAAACTTTTTTTGGGGACTATTAACAAAGTATCAATTCTCATTACGACCATCCTTCCAAGTATCCTGCTTAGCAAATCCCATTTTCACAAACGGACTTTCCATTATATCAGATAGACGCATTTTCTTCGCAGTCTCAAGGGAAAGCTCAACATCCCTAACGCCCCTCGGACGCATAGAAGTTTCATAAGACGTTATAGCAGTTTCGAGTGTGACTTGGCCGGAAAGTACCTCTTTGATTGCATCGAAAATCTCTGTATCGTCTCGCATGGCATTGTTCAAGCCTTGGCCGCGATCTAATCATATTGCTTATAAGTATCAGATCAGAGGAAAGTATAATGAGTGACTCACGAGGTAACATCGAGTGAGCAGCATCTCCTGCTAAGGTCACTGTACCATGACGGTTATCCCATTCAATAGGTGCCCACTGCTGCGACTGATCGATAGGAAGGATTTCATCCTCAGGTAACGCGACGCCAGCCGTGCGAAATGGCTCGCACATTTTTGAACATCGATCTTTATAGAATTTGAGTCTCGTCCTTGGGTCTTTGAGATCACTGAGATAAGGAGGCCCCCACCAGCAATGCTGGATTTGGAATTTCCATTTTTCTGGCTTTTCTAGGTCAGAGCAGTCGAGGGCTGATATCATCTTTTAGCATCATTGTCCTGACTAACATGGCAGATATACGTACCAGTCAACAGAAAATTACCATGATAATCGGGATGATACGCAATCTTCCCAATGGGATGATACTTGCGTAGTAATAAAGCCTGCTCGGCAGTATATCCACCAGCGGCATGGTTTATCATGGCCAAGTCAATTTCAGCTGGTTTCGCGAGCTCTTCTCCCACGAGATAGTTGCGAACTATGGACCGCGAGCCATCGCAGCCCACTAACAGATTGCCCGTCTCCTGAGAGCCATCCGCAAATGAAGCTGTCACCAGTCCATCCTGGTCGTGAGTGATACTAACTAGTTTCTTGTCAAACTGGAGACGGTTGAGTCAGGAACAAAAGCGAAGGTCATATAAAAAAGGTGGGAGATTGATACCTTCATATTCAATCCTGTCTCCCAAGCCAACAATCTCCGTAACTTCCTCCGTGACACACGCACTAATCCAGGCATATGTGCTTCTGCGATAACTCCACCAGTCTCTCCATTGATGTGAGGAAAGGGTTCGTCGGCATTGTAATGAGGGTCAACCATTGCTTCTTTTAACCGGGACTGAATATTATCTGGAATCATGGAAAAGAGGTATTTCTTTCCCCAATGTAGTTGCATACCTTCATTTAATAAGCTTCTAAAATGTTATAGGCTATTGATATGAAAAGCATACCCCAGTCTCGAGATTTATTCCAGTAGACATCTTCGGCATCTCGCTCGAAGAGTGTATACAATATCTTCTCCTAAGTTGTTCATCAGTGACTGGGAAAATTATGAAGAATAGACTGCGGACTTTTTGCAGACCGTGGGCCAGAGCAAGGCCACTTGTCCCTTGAATCAATTATCAGCCCGACCGGAGTTCATATACGCTTTAAGATGATGATCACCTCCTCCTATAATGAGTACTCTGAAGCCAGTTGTTGAACCCATTGTCGCGGTACAAGGTAGCTAGTACGGGTGATCGACGAATATTGTATGACGCTGCGTCAATCCCAAGTTTCAACCTGTGTGGGAAAAGGGCTCTCAAATGCATCCACGAATCATACAGCTCTGACAGAACCCCGCTTGATATTTGTGTAACCTCGCATAGATCCCATAAACTTATTGACATCAGTATGTGCTTGGATACAGACTAATGCAGTCTTGCATGAGATGCTGGTGTTGCGTGCATTCGATTGGTGAAGACCACCTCTCTTCAGCTGGGCATTATGCGGTTGAACTAGGACAGAAATGTAGTTTGGCATCGAATGGATGTGATGAGGTCGGGGCCTTCCACGCAATCGATATTCGCAACGAGATTTTTTAACGTACTCATTGACACTGGGAAGGACGACATTATAGAGAGGTTGCTCAGGAGGAATCATGTTTTCGAAATCTTTACCCTTAACGACCTGGATTGATTGCTCAGGTGATAGTGCATGCACAAATTTATCGAAATGTCATAATCAGAGAGTGAGATAGTGAATAAAAGTAGATCCGATAGCTTGAAGAATGAGTCTGAAAGGGTCGTGTCCCGAGATGAACGCCATTGAAAAGAGAAAAGGTCGCTGGATGGATGCCTTCCGAGTCTGAATGGGTCCACGAGGAAGGAAAGCATAGTGATGTATGAGAAGGGATGATACCCGTTGATAGAGTAATGGATATCGTATATCAAGTCAGAGCCGTGGGTTATCATTGAGCTGAATTCATCATCGGAACGTTGATGACCCATATCTAGACATCACAAATGACTCGATATAGTACTAGCTTGAGTCATCTATACTCACACTTATCTCCTCGACGGATCCAGGTTATCATGGATTGTTCTTCATGTGGAAACGAACTTCAATACAAAAATAACTTTCTATCGAACATGAAGCCTAACTCAATACCATCTAAGATGAAGACTATCATTACTGTCCTGCTAGGAATTATGTCCTTGGTCCAAGGTGAGTTTATTCAGATATCGGCAGTATTACAAGATATTTCCTGCACTTCATGGGCACTGCGCTAACACGACACGAATGACAGGCCTGACAATCACATCCCCCAAGGCAGGCGACAAAATCGATCTTCAACAAGGCCTCCCCATCTCATGGATTGTTGAAGATAACGACAATCTTACCGCTACACTCAGCATCTATCTTTATTTAAAAGGATGGCCGGAAGTCGATTTGACCCAGTCCGAGCCCGGGGGTACCGTTCCCATCAACGAAACAAGCTACACTTTCCAGTATACTCCAAATCAATTTTACGTGGCTCCTGAAACAGATTGGGTCATTCAGTTGAAAGACGGCAAAACCACATACAAATCTGGCGAATTCGAGATATTCAATACTGACACTCGTGTCACTACCATAATTTCCAAGCCCACTGCTACTCAAAAAAGCCCAAAGAAGTCGTCCTCGGCATTAGCGTCGGCCTCGGTCATGCTGAATTCGACATCTACTCGTCTCCCACATCACACACCAAGCGCTTCTGCAGGCAGGACAAATGTATTGACAGACGACAGCGTAGCGACTGGAACGATGGGTCTTGTTTTGTTCGGAGGACCGCTTCTTTATGGCCTGATCTTCGTGTATGTACAGGGTGGCTTATTATGGACTTGATTCATTTGTACAAATTTCATTAGTCAGGTTCTTCATGCTTTCAACTCCAATCAGAGCACTTCATCTCTATACTTTACTATACTAATAACTCAATGACTCATATGCTACGAACGGATGCTCGCCAGAACATTATAGGCCTACAATAATACACTTGCTAGAATCATTGAACGAGATACATTCACACGAGGTTGCGAATGCTCAAGTAAACCAAGCTATGATGATCGTGGTGGCTCAGACTGCTGATTGTACGACCACTAAAATCTACCCAGGGATGGGCGCTTGTGCTATATACACAAATAAAGTCTGCTCATTGTGACTATAATTAGAGGCCTGACTATTTACTACTAAGTACGTAGGACTCATTGTCGCGGAATGGTCCTGGTTACGTACAATCTGGACTTTAGTCCTTAGGGCTCAAAAGCCTCGAATTTACCAAATCCAGCAGTTCTACGTAAGCTCATATCCGATATCACCGAAAGCTGACTGGAAAATGTAATTATAGTACGTTTTCCCTACCAAATCCATAGACTCGTAAACTACCATGCGAGGCAAAGCCCAAACTCCATTGTTGGCTCAAGAAGTTCAGAGCTGCTGGTAGGAGATGGCCGCATTTGCGTTCACATTTGAAAGTGTCCACTCTTAATGAGAACGCCGAACGGTGATAAGTTCCTCCCACCCAACATAGAGTTATTGGCACAGACAAATAAGAAGCAGCGGATCAAATTAGGGCCAACATCTTCTGCGTGTCTCCACCATTGAATGGGGAAAAAGAGGAAAGGAAAGCCACTAGACGTCACGATAGCAATTAAGCGCCCACTCAAAGGGGCCCGTTCGACTCTAGATCAACAAGCTGAAGACTACGGAGGTATCGGCCGTGCCTGTGAGATGATGGACCGTTGGCTATTGGTCTTATAAATACCCAGGTACTTCCTAGATCTTCATTTCTGCTGGATGTCGCAAGTTTCCTTCGGGTTATGCATGGAATTTTCTTTTCGTTGAGTACCGTAACTATAGAATTTGGGGGTTCCCACAACCGCGGCTGAAAAGGAAGTTGAGTTTAATATAAGCCTATTTGCGATACGTCCTGCAAAAGAAGCTTAAAAATGTTCTCCACCATCAAGCTCGAGAGAACTGCTCTCTTGCTCACTTCATTAATCGCCATCCTATCCCCATCGCTCTCTGCGGTCGCCCTCGCCAACCAAACCTGCTACTACCCGGATGGATCAATCGCTCAGGGCGATAAGCCTTGTGGAAATGGAACAGATGTAGCATGTTGTGGAGGAGGGGGTATCTGCCTATCGAATGGCCTTTGCATGGACGTCGCTCAGCCGAATACATTGGCCAGATCATCGTGTACAGACAAGACCTGGAACAGTGGAAATTGCCCTAATTACTGTCTCCAAGGTGAGTGATTACTCTGACTCGATGCCACGCTTCTTTCCGTCAACATCGCATGAAAATGCTTACATACTAATTTTACTTCCTTGCGCAGATACGAGTTTCAATAAAAGTGGTTGCTCAATTATTCTCTTTTCATATCTCGACAGCACCGCCGAGTACTGCTGTAACAATATGGACGCTCGCGATAACACACCCATCTGCGCTTTTAACTATTCAACTTTCCAAATTCCCGACTCGAGTATTGTTCCCGGTTACGCGCTTCTGTCGGACTACACCACGGTCTCGAATGCTATATCTTCGACAAATAGTTGCCCAAACAGTGACCACTCTGTTACCGTCGGAGTAGGCGTTGGCGTTGGCGTACCCCTAGGTCTCATTGCACTTGCTTCGATTGGTTGGGCGCTTTGGGAACGACGAAAATTGAAACACTACAAGGCCGATACCACCACAGGTGCGAAGACATCATCGCCTTATTCAGAGGCAGCACCTCAGCAACAGGCGTACAATATGGCACCCATGAACGCTGGCGCATATGGACAACCGGCACAGACATACAGTCATAATAACAATCAATACAATTCGGTTTCGTTGTCGGAGATGGAAACGAGAGGTCCGGTGGAGTTGGATTCGAGGAAATAGCGTGGAACTGCGATTGAAATCTGAAAGACAGATCAAAAGTTGGGACTCACGCTTGAAACGAAGGGTTGCATAACAAATCATGAATGTACAGACGATGCAAATCACTTTAACACGCCTAATATACAGACCAGCTTTTTGAGAAAATGACGCAAATAGTGGGAGAGATGACCAGATGTAAATAATGCCTAGAGTCTGTCATGTTACCAAATCAATCCAAGAAATGAGTCCCTTTATGCTGCACGGTAGTCCCTGCTCACTCCAGCGTCGCCTTTTACATGTAGTTAGGTAGCGCGTTGGATGAGAATAAAGATCTCGCTTGCTAGCGAGGCCTTCCTTCCTCTGACACACCCACACATATTATCTTCATAGACTAGAGAGTCGATATCAGCCCATTTGAGCTCCAACACTTTATGACGTTCAATTCAGTGACTGGTCATGAGATATGCTGACACTAGCTTAGCTAAAGTACGAATATCCTATAACTATGCCAGGTTGCCCATTTTAGGAAGGTATTACACCAAGCGCCTGAGTGGATTTAGGATTCAGGGCTAAGTGATAGTCTGAATGGGTTACACTGATTCGTCATCTTCGGCGCCAAAGGGAAACCTTAAATAAACGCTTGAATTTTCAATAAATTTCAGTTAAAGATCTAGACTATTGGTGCTCATGGTATGGAGAAATAGATGTCCGCTATCTTTTAAGATCGCGCAGGACTTGATGGGTGTACAGATAACAAAACACTTTTGACAGTCATGCGCCCAGGAAAACGAAATTATATACACGAATATTCATTCGCCCGAAGATCGCAATCATCCATCACTGGTACAGCTTGATGGAGTTGATCGAGAAATAGGTCTCCGAGTAAGCCGATGGGTTAGCAGCGACATAAGCATTGCAAGTAGACTGGCCTGTTGTAGAGGCACAATCAGTCCAATCGGACCATTCCTGACCACCAGCGCCATTTTCACCACAGAAGTCTAGATTGAAGATCTGGATAATTGTCAGCTTACTTGAGGAGAATATGAAGAAGAGAGGCCAACACGTACCACAGTCTGATCAATAAAGTTGCTAGTAACGTCACATCCATTGTTGGAATCAAACTCAAATAAGGGAGTACCCCAGCCGGAAGGATCAGGGCTACCATTGGTGATGTCCGCTGGAATTTCGTCCCGTGGGAATACCCAGAGCTGAAGTGAGTCTTCAAGGGAGAGAACCCAGACACCACCATCGGCAGAGTTGAATCCGGCTCCGAATTGATTGGCTGTACTTTGGACTCCGCAGCCACCACCGTTGGAGAGAGTGCAGTCGGTACGAACATCCGTTCCGGTAAAGTCGGTGGTTGAGAGAGTGCACGTATTGCCGGTGTGCAGAGAAACGTAGGCGCCGGCAACATCATCGTAGGCCTCCATGATATCAATCTCGCCGTAGGGATTTGCTTGGTTGTTAATTGTCCAGCTAGATAGAAGTTAGAAACGGGTATGTCTTCTCAAGGGCAAGCAGAGAAATTCGTACTATGCAGGCCAAATACCACAAACGGAAACAGGCAGGTGTGCAAAGTCCGTGATCAGAATGCCACTGCTAAAAGTATCTTTACTGTAGACGCGAACTGAGTTACGACCCGTTGAGGATGAGTCGAGTACGGTAGTATGGTCAACTCCCAGGTAGATCTGATTGTTGCTCGTGCTGTAAAGACCATCATTGGATGCGGTGCCTTGGTCAACGTACTTGACGAAACCTGCCGTTGGGTCGGCTTCCTAATAGATCTTTCATTAGAAGACTATCCTCCAAATGGTAAATGTGTGCTGATAACAAACCGTGTCGAAAACAAAGTAGTCTAGAAAGTTGCTAGAATTGACATCCCATTGCAGAGTGTACGCAGCAGCTCCTGCTCCGAGGATGACCGGGCAGGCCGCAGCAGCTAACGTAGATGTCTTCATTTTGTTGTTATTGACTGTCGATTTTTTTAGGCGTAGGATTTTGTTAGATGATTTGAGATCTCGAGGATTTGATACACCACCGAAGAATACTCAGAATTACAGATTCTCCAGGTTCGGTTGCAGGACTTATATACTAATACAGGTTACATCTTTGAGCAAGATCTACTGACTGGTCCTTAAAAGTTAAACCGTTTCTATGGAATTAGTAGAAGCCCATTATACATCGATGGAACAGTAAACATTTTCAGTAGGTAAACTAGTCCGGGGCCGAAGATGGAACTACTAAAATAGTGACAACAGTCTGAAACGTCCAGCCTTGATGCAACCTTAGTGGGCCCCCGGAATTTGGTAGGTTCGTATATACAGCGTCGCGAGTCATATGTTATCTATCATGCTACATGTATAACGTATGATGATCTTACATGGAATATCAGTATTGTACGACTGCTGACTGAATGAACCTTTATGGCGATTTTGAGAGGTAGATTTCTGCGAAATAAGTACGAATTGCCGTAATCTAAAGCCCTAACAAGGGCCCGCAAACTCACTCGTAAGGTCGTGGGTCCAAATCCGATAGCCATGTAACATTAATGGTTTAATTTCTTGTCAAGTTTCAAGGTTTGCAGTGCAATGGAGACTTGCAGAAACACGTCCCTGGAGTGGCGTTGGCACAGCGAGAGCTTATTTTCATCCCACCTCGTATCTGGAGTAAAAATAGCAATAAGTCGGCAATTTCCCACCCTAAAAGCATGGAAAGTCAACGCCTTTTGCGATAAAGAGTAACTAACTATGTACAAGGCAAAATATAGGCCATGAAGTTCTGAACTGAACTGACGGATGAGTCTGAATGCCTCTCCTCGTTATTGCTCTTGTTCTCGTTCATGTCTGTTGGTAGTTCTAAGGGTGGAAAGGTCGTCTTCTAGCACCGCGGTTAGCTTTTCTTGAACCATGAACTGTCTCGACTTCTGAGTGATATTGAGATTACTTGAGTCCCGATGAATGATCACCGGAGGTCCGGCGAAATTATCTAGATGTACAGGCGGATATATATGAAGGCCTGAAAAGTGATTAGGGCACGTTATACATGATAATATAGAATGCAAAATTGGCTTTCCTTGATGATGCAAGCAAGCTACGGCATTTTTCTAATCTGCCCTCTGGTTGGGTGCCCAATGCAGACGTTTCATCGCCGAAGCATGACGCACAAGAAGTCGACTGCAATCCATGTAGCAGAGTTAGAATATTTAAGCTGCAAACCCGACGTTTCGAGTCACTCGCAGTGTCCAAGATAGACAACAGGCCGTCGTATCTCTACCGGCTAGTAACACTTTCAAAACCTGGTCACGAATATTGTTAATGCCGATAGACTCCTTTGCAATTTGGTTAATAAAGCTGTATGGTCCTTCTGCAGACTCCCGAGTAGAATCCAGTTTTTGATGTAATTCTCCATAAATCGGTGCACATTGGAACAAGCCCTTTAAAACTCTGGCAGGTTATAGAGAAAATGCCATAGAGCAAGACAAAACAAAAACACTCCGCCAAACCCTCCTAGGCAAGGTTCAAACTGTCCGCAAATAGTCTATCTTCATGACTCTAGTCAATATCTACTCTTAAGCTCAAGACAGACTTCCCAAATAAAAATGTGGTCGATATGTCCAAGATAAGATTAAAGAAAAGCAATTGCAGACCAACAACCCCCTTCATTACCAGGCATACAATTAGATTATCAACATACTCATAAAATGGATTAAGATTCTGATATTAGATGCGTATATATTGCTTACATAACAATTCTCATGAATACTTCCACTCTTGGCTTTCTTTAGTAAAAATCCCTTCTCGCAGTGGTAGAGAGAAGATGCTTCATCGTGCACTAAATCCATAATCTGGGGAATATTAATTTCTGGTCTTTTTTCCAAATGCCCAGATGCTTAGCACCTTTGAAATTGGTGGATAGAATGGATTTAATATTTTTTAGATAGAGGACATGAAAAGCACGAGGCCTGAACAATAGGTGTTGGGAAGATTGTTACATAATTTATAATTTTTAGCTACCGTACACAAGAAAGACAAAAGTCTGCCCTCGGAATTAGATTCCCATAATTTTATGATTCGATCAATTCGAAGAGGCCATCTCTTGGGTAACTCTGGAGGTGGTTGACAGCCGTTACGATTTCCGAAGGCGATATCTTTCTAAAGGAAGGTTAGAATGCACATCGACTATGAGTCATCTGCTATTTTGACAAACTTGGTATTCGTGTAGATATCTATCCAGCGCTGTAGAAGCCAATATAGAAGGAATTAAGCAAACATTGAGCATATGATCTTGATTGGAACTTCTACACTGTAATCGTGACTTGGGAGAGTTGTCTGAGAGATCATTTGTGATAGTGTGCCAGGTTCGTGATGAAGATTCATTGACGAATATCAGTTTGCAATAGTTCGCTGAGTGACAACGGTTGAAAATGCCATGTAGGCACAAGGGTACCATGAACCTGGGCAATGTATAATCCCATACAAGGAAACATCAAAATTAGTCTATAGAATCAAGTGCACGCATGGTAACGGAAAGATCAGCAGCCAGGAAGCGAAACTTGAAAGTATTAGCCATAATCATGTTGGGTCACAAATGGAATGGAGCCGGTTAGCCCTGATACAGATCTCCATGGGTCGGTTCAAAAGGTCGATACATACGTATCCCACACTAAAGTCTTTGGAACCGAAAAGAACTTGGAATAGAGAGAATACTATCAGGATTAGGTAACTAGCATTTCCGATCTACGGACGACGCGAGGGAGTACCTCCGCGCATGAAACAGCCTGGAGAGGCGACAACCTTGGAACAGAAACTAGAATTATATGTCCTAAATAGGAAAGTTTCCCTAGCGTCAGTCAGAACCTGCATTTATCCGCTTCAAGCATGAATGCAGTGAAACCTGGAGGACACGCCAATCTGTCAGTTGGGCACACGGACCAAAGGATCTCAATACAAGCAAGGCTGGAAAGCGACAGGAGAGTAATCAGGCTGCTTCGGCGTTTTTCGGCTGACATCTCATAGAATATGAGTGCATGATATGCCTCAAGGAACAATTTGGATCCGATATTGCTAAGGCTCAAGTCTAGACCGACTGTCAACTCAGATAAAGATCGAGGAAGCTTGAAATACACTAGCACTATTCTCGGAAACTGGAAGTCCCGGATGGAATAGAGCGGAGAGCATCTCGGTTATAAAGAACTCTTGCAGTGTTGCCAGCTCTCGAAAAGTGCGCGGCATATGCATCCGGCAAGCGGGAGTGTTGGATTTGATTGTCACAACTTTGGAACGCTTTCTAGAAGATACAACAGGGAGGGCCACTAATCAAATATCTCAAAGTTCATAGGTCGTAGATTTGAGAAAAGTGCATGGTGCTATGTAACATTGTTCTTGTGAATACATGTACGAAGTGACTGCAACCTGTAGGCAGGGTACTTGCCTCGACAGCCAAACTCCAAATAATCCAGAGATCTCACCTGTGAGATACAATTGCTGTCTTGGCTTGCGAAAGTACCAGTCATGCATGTTTGCTTCGTACTTGGAAGCCACCTGTCTAACTTAATTAATGAACAATGGGCTTGGACCTCGATTAGATTGTACGACCATTGCGGTGGCAGACCGACAGTTCACAGGTGCATATATGCGCCCATATTTATCCCAATCCATGTCTTGAAATCGACCTATCGTGGATAATATGATGCCTGCGAATGCGCTGGCGAGACAATATACCTCAGGACATCACTAACTTGTGACTGGTTATCGAACAAACTTGTTTTTGTGCTGATTATTAAAACTCCATCAAGAAAACAGACAAAGAGTGATTGACATGTTCTTTGTCTTCTCAGGTCGATCATGGGGTGGATGTTGGTTTCAAGACAATAGTACATATTTTGGCATCATCGAGGTTCCCAGTCACGACGTCCAATAATACTTTAAGAATTATCAACGGAATTGTGTACGCGAGAATTCCCTTAAAATGGTAGAAGAGCAAAGAGCAATCGGTCATTATGCTCCTCTAGGTCATGTACTACATAGTTAGCGGTTTTCATGATCTTCAAGGTTGGAAGTCGCTCTCACGCGAGGTCAAGCTCGCTAAAGAACACCAAATTTTCATCTCGACCAGCCAGCCCACCAGCCATGAACTACATGAGGCTTCTTCAGGACTGCCACCCTTGCGTTCAGGCATGGGTTTATGGAAGTCTAACGACCAACTTGGGAAGCTGAAATCACGGATACTAACTCGGGAATGGTTCAAAGGTAGATTAGGTTCATGCATCCCGAGTCAAACACTAAAGAAGTCCCCAATAGAATCTATACGTAACAGCGAGCTGAACGACGCTTACTTTTTGGCTGACTAAATACCTGCTGATGTAAGGTTTGAGGCGACGAGACATTGGAAGTACACCTCAATCCACCAAAGTTAATTTACAAAATGACCACCCAAACTGCTGGGTAGATGGCTGTAAGGCACATGGTCGCACACAAAATCAGAAATATCCTCCACGTTGTAATCACTCGGATTCTTTGGTGGTTCCAGGGTTCAGACCTTAGTGGTTCAGACCTACTTAAGAACTGAAGTTGCACGGATAGCGTATCAAAACACACACCTTACGAGTCAGCCCATATCAAACCATATACGACGATGCAGTACAACTCATTCAGATTGCCACTGCTTTAGTCAAGTAGCCGAAAATGGGAATAGGGATCTTGATGAGCCCTTCTTTACCAATTATAGGGCTCGTCACTGATCAATTAAGCCCGGCAGCCCCAACTGGGTTACTAGAAGCAGTAATCAAATGTCTTGAAAGCGCTTTGGTGCCCATCGTGCATGTCCCAGAAAGAAATGGCGCGCTGAAAGGAATAATGCCCATCGTATATCCCTGAAGGTCAAGGTTGTACTAGGTGAAGGGTTGCGTACAACGCAGACATGCTTTATGATTTGTTCCTAGACTAATCGCCCCAGACAGACGGTTACCGTTCAATTTAGTCACATGCGAGGCTTTATAATCATGGCAAAGAGCCTATATAAGGCCATGGAGATCTTCTTAATAGCTTAGGATACCCAGGCTCATGGGTCATTTCAGTATCCAGTTCAAAGGGGGTTCATCAGAGACGAAGATGTACGACATCAACAAGATACGTAGGAAAGAGTATCCGGACTTAGACAGTAAGTCGTACTATAACGATCACTAACTGTTGTTAGAACTAATCAAAGTGCATACACAGAAACATGCTATCTTGACTACGGCGGTGCAACGCCATATGCCAAATCCCTCGTCGATATTACAGCAAAGCTGTGGAAATCCGATCTCCTTGGCAATCCACACTCCAATTCTGCTTCCTCCTTACGCGCCACGGACTACGTGAATCAGGCCCGCAGGCGTGTGCTTGAATTCTTTCATGCAGACCCCGATGACTTCGACGTCGTATTCGTCGCTAATGCCACGGCAGCAATAAAGTTGGTTGGCTACTGTTTTCACGAAAGGGGCTTCTGGTACGGGTATCATACAGATGCTCATACGAGTCTTGTCGGTGTTCGAGAACTGGCTGATAAAGGGTATCACTGCTTCTCTTCCGATAAGCAGTTGACACAATGGATCGAAACCGATAAGCCCTATCTTCCCATTGACGTCAAACGGGAGCATGGCGCCAACGGTCAGCTTGTTGACACCGGAGTGATCAAACTGGTTGGGTATCCTGCTCAATCCAACATGAACGGTCATCGTACACCAAAGCAGTGGGCAAAGTGCATGCGTCAGAAAAGCTCCACCACCCCTGGGCGTCTATACACTCTGTTGGATGCTGCCGCCTATTGTTCCTCAGCGCAGCTTGATCTATCCGACCCAGATGCTGCACCAGACTTTACCAGTGTCAGCTTCTACAAAATTTTTGGTATGCCAGATCTGGGGGCTTTAATAGTGCGCCGAAAATCCAGCAATATCTTGACGTCCCGCCAGTACTTCGGTGGCGGCACGGTCGATATGGTCACAGCATACGGCCACTTTCACGCCACAAAAACCGGTCATATACACGAGTCTCTAGAAGATGGTACCTTACCATTCCACAGCCTTGTGATGCTCAACACTGGTATTGTCCTACATCGAAAATTGTTCCATTCAATGGATGAAATATCGAAGCATGCATCTCAACTGGCGATCCAACTGTACACAGACTTATCGCAACTACAACATGCAAACGGCCGATCGGTATGCAAGATCTACAAAGAGGAGAGTAGTACATATGGGGATAGTGAAACACAAGGCCCAACTGTGGCATTCACGGTTCGCAAGTCAGATGGCGCATGGGTGCACTATGATCATGTAGAAGCGCTTGCTAGCGCGTGCAACATCCAGATCCGCACTGGTGGTGTGTGTAACCCTGGCGGCCTTGCAAATCATTTAGGGCTGGCCAATTGGGAGTTGAGACGCAATTATTGTGAGGGTTATCGTTGTGGTGAGCCTTTCAAAGTCCGCGGGGGAAAGCCATCGGGTATCGTTAGAGCCAGCCTAGGGGCTATGTCCAACAAACGTGACGTTGAAGCCCTCGTGGCATTCGTGAAGTACTTCTTTATGGACAATGATTACCAACAAGACAAGAACACCGTCACTCCAGAAACTTTCGAGAAGGACCAGCGTCGGTGGTCGGTGAAGAAAATGCAAATTTTCCCCATACGGTACTGTCTTTCCAGTGTGCCTATCTCATTTGCATGGGAGATCAATCGTTCTCGTTTAGAATTGGATAAAGAGTGGTGTCTCGTGGATCTTGAGACTGATGAAGTCCTCAGAGACGCCAGAATAGCAAGCGAGCTGATGGTCGGGATGAACAGTGAATTAAGCCGACTACGTCTAGAGACCTCGACGTCGAATACACCGTCTAGTTTTGAGCTCGATCTGTGGGAATTACCCACCGGAAAGTGGGTTACAGATTCTCTAGAGCAAACTCCGCATGGCACGTACAGAATGGCTCGAAGCTTTGTGTCAAAAGGTCTCGAGAGGTTTCTTACTCTAACCCTCGGGCAACCGATGACACTCGCTCGATACCATGAGTTCAAAGGAGAACTCCTTGCCCATTTTTGCGCTGAAAAGATCGATGCTCGTCAATCCTCAGAAGGACTAGTTATTCAGTTCTCGGGTGATGTCCCGCAGAAAAATGTGCATATTCTTTTAGACCCGGCGACATCGAACTTGACATCGAATGACCTACCGCCGCAGAAGCTTCAGTTTGGCAACCAGCGTCTCTTCCGTTTGCCCTGGACTGATAGAGCAGGCAGCATCGCCCGATATTGCCGTGTCCCGGACGTTACCGAGGACGTTTTGGCCCAGAATACAGCAATTCATCCCACGGACTTGGTAATGGAATTCCCCTTAGAGTTACCAATTGATCACAAGGCCAGTGGTCGAGACTACCAATTCTGTCCGGTGGTGGGCTGCCACGAAAAATTTGCTGATTACTCCAATTTTCTGCCTCACTTGAGAAACCACGCGCGTCCTTTCATCAAGTCCCGACGGAGAAGGTGCTGGTTTCGGTGAGGTGGAAAACACCATGTAATTTGCAATTTGATAGAGCGACGTATCTGGTTGGATAATAGAATTATTCTTCAAAAACTCCAAGCTCGGCGTAGACATTGTCCGCTTCGTACGGATGACAGCAGCGTACGGGTACACGACCGACAGTGTAATGCGTCAGGCTTGTCTCTCGCGACGACACAATTTGATGTTAGTAATCTGCGTCAAGTGTAACCAGTACATGGATTGCAATCAGACGTCATTTTCGATCTCTGGCGCATTGCAGTACGTAAATCGCGAGTGAGTGTCGAGCATCTTGGAATTTCCCGGTCCCGGACCGATCAACGACTATTCCATACTTGGGTAATGAAGGAGCCTGACCCCTGTAGATTCACTGGACTGTTGATTAACTTATTAAGCAATGTCATCTCGCCGCTCGGACGTAGATCGTGGCATACGGTGCGGAGCTGCTCCTCTCTGCATTCTCTTCGCCCATGACTGACAGATAGGCATTCGGTTTGCGTGCATAGTATGAGATCATAGTGGCTAGATGTACGCCTTGCTACGCACTTTGGCTGCGCCCTGAGAATCGTGATTGCATGTTGCTTGAATAAATCCGGCAGGCGATAGGTGGATATGTTTGCATCTGTTTCTCAAGCCTCACGGAGAGTGCCGTCGCGGCTTTTTTTGAATGTAAAATTGGCGTACGTATTTTAACATGTATTAGCTATGTAAAGACGCGGAAACTAGAAAGCATGAACCGGCTAATGAAATGCCCGATATGGCAGTATGGAGTTGTGGGAACGTACATGGTGAGACTTGATTGGTGGTACAAGGAGGTAACGGAATCAGCATACCGGGTCCCGGTAATCTTCGCAAGGCTTTAACTTGCCACACCAATCATAGCACATTTATATTACTCTGTTCAAAGGATAATACACAGATGTCGTAATTGTAATTACCATACATACAGCGACCGTTCGAGCAGGAAATCATTTCCTCGCGCATCGCTATCACCTTTCTAGATAGGTAGGTAGCGACGGTCTTTTATTGATTCATACTTATCACGGATGGCCAATGAAGTGTCGAGTAGTCAACACTGTCTCAGCCCGGGGAGTGACTGCTATGTACGTGATTCTGTCTGCCGCGCTGTGGAGGCCCGGAGGGACTTTAAGCCGGCAAGTGCGCCAACTGAACAGCCCAAGACCGCCCTCGTTGGTGTCTACTGTCCATTGGCCGGCTTCAGCTGGTATGCCCTGGAACTACAGCTAGACCTTCTCACACTAGGGCGGAGTCTTGAACACTTTTGTGTTGAACTGAATCCTGGTTCTGATCCTTCTAGCTCTAATCCAAATGTCAGCTTCAGCAGATTCCCACTTTGTTTTCATTACTGCACAAGATTCCAGCTATACTTCACCAGAAAGCCAGGCAAATTGAGATATCGGGTTGTTGTTTCTTCCTCTACGCAAGAGCTTCAAGGTTTTCGTACTTTGACCCCACCGATTTACGAACGGGATATTCCCACGATCCCAGCAGTCGTCTCAACGGACAGTGACCGGCGCTTCCACATCACATCCACATCGCACGCATTTGAAAGACACCACCAGACCGAATCGTTTCGATAAAGACCCATTGATTACGTGACATTCGTATTTATCCGTGTCTCCCGCTGAAGCACACAACTGCATACTTTCGACCCTTGCAAGAATGACCTGGTGATGGTTTGTGATGAATGCTGCAGTTCAGAAGGTCCGAGCCCGGAATCAGACCCGGAACTTGGCGACGGGGGTTTGAAACTGTTACCATATAAGACTATACAATCACCGCCATGCCGGACGACAAGTTTATATTTGTGAATGCTCCGACGATCATCAACGCTGGCCCCCGAGATGCTCGGCGGCAGTTGCGATCTCAGTTGATGCGTCGGGTATACCTGAAAAAATACAAAGTTTCTCCGTCAACGGCTGAAGACGATGAGACCATTATAAGCGAGAGAGATTCGTCCAGCAGTCCGGAACAATGTCATTGTTCGCACCCTCTAGTGACTTCGAGACTGAGCCCGCCAGATGACAGCCGACACGAGAGGAACAAGGCAGGGAAGAAAACCAGAACGGGGAGATCCAGGATTTCGTCTCGCTCCAAACTACCTACTCCACCTTTCGACGATGACGAAGTGCGGGAGGTGTGCGAGAGTTGTGGTGGTCTATGTCATAGTTCGAAACAGGGTCCAAGCAAAGAGCGCAGAGAGCCACCTCCTCAAGGAAGAATGCTAGAAGACAAACAAATTATGAATGGCGATCCAAAGATGACTATTGGAGTCTCTCTAATCAACCCTTTCGAACAAAAGTTCTCCAACAAGAAAGACTGCCCAAACAGCAATGCATTGATACAACATTGTAAGACAAATGTCAGATAGCATTTTGATTCTCTACTGACTCTGACAACCGTTTAGTCGCCCAGACTCTCATTCCGACGTTGCGAAGTGGTTACGATTACAACCAAAAAGTCTTCACTGAATATATCCAGCTTACGCCAAACCCACTTTTATTCAATGTTCTTTGTCTCAGTTCATCGGTGCATCTGGACAAACTCATGCTGTGGAACGGAGTGGATTCGGATCATGGCCGTCGAGAATTGGAACAATCTCATTATAGATACAATGCCCTACGCGAGCTACGCCGTGCCGTAGCAGGCCCTAAAATCGGTACCCCGGAGTTTGATGGCATTCTTTTGAGCGTCTGCTTGCTCGCAATCAGCGATCCAGTGGGCGAACTTCCTCCGAGTATCAACAAGATGGACTACAATCCATTTCACCATGTCTTGCAATCATTGGGTGGCTTGAATATCTATGGATACCAGCCTATACATCCTGTACATTGGAAAGGGTTGTTGACTCTGATAGACCAACATGGCGGGTTTGATCAAATTCAGCTATTCGGTGCGAAGTGGAAGATTTCTTAGTGAGTTTCCGTCCTCCTTATCTTCCCTGCAAACATAGCTTCCTGGTGAGCTTTTTCAACACCATGCTAATAATGGTAATCAGCACGGCCTTGAAATATGCTTTACACACTTGCACAAAACCAGTCTTTCCGATCTGCAATCACCTTGGATCGTTATTGATTGATCAACAACCATTGCATATTCTAGGACTTACTCCGGCCGATCTGTCTCCTCTTACTGGAACTGGATTCTCGAACATGGACATGTTTTCGATCCGTGAATCAATCCAACAAGTCTTTGTGGAGATCAGCCAAGTGGCGCAAGGCATGAACATGTTGATGGCTCAACACGTCAATAGAGCCTTGAGAGACTCCATGGCTGATGCTCGAAACCTGGTTCAATATCGATTTCAAAATCTTCCTACTCTGGCCGATGACCCAGCTCTCATAGTGGACTTATCATTGTTTGAGGGAAGCAAACAAGCAACCGCCTATGCGAGGAGTATCATGGAAGTTGCTTCGTCTGTTTACGGGATATGCTGGCTTGTTACGTACTTGTTTACGACCCACGTCACGTTCCCTCTCCCATCTTCTCGCCGCTTCCGCCTAAAGACAGTCTACCAGATTCGGGACGCTATTAGCAACTGTGGGTATGCCTTACAACACAATTCATGGGTCCTAAAATTGCAGCTTTGGTCTGTTGTGATTTCCGGGATTGCTGCAGAAGACATCGATGCCGAACTACGGCAATGGATGGCCCTCAAGGCTCGTGATCTGTGTGCACGGTTGTATCTGCAACGATGGGACGAGGTGCTTGATGTGATGACCTCCTTTGCCTGGCTGGAAGTAGCCTGTGCACACGGAGCAAGGAAATTTTGGGCGCAGGTGCAAAATAAAGATGGCTGAGCATATTTCAGGTGTTTTCTGTGAAACGTACAGCAACATCCAAGTTCCTTGCTACCATCGCACGTCTCTGTATAATGGATTGGATTCCTCATATCTCGTCTTCAGTCACACACCCCAAACGTTCAAGCAGTCTACACATACTACCCCTTGTATTGCTCTCATGGGTTGCACGAATACACGTGGACCCAGGTGGCCCGAGTACAAAAATCCCAGCAGATCAGTCTTGTTCTACCTTGCGCCCCTGAGAAACATACCCACTTACAGTACATCAGATAGTCTCACAGAGGAGGTGCATTACGGCCCTGACTGCAACAAAGGACTTGTTTATACACACCTTGGGACGTTCAACGGTGAATACGTTACAGCGGCATGTCTTGAGACAAGCAACCGACTCATCGCTGAGTATCATTCTACGATAATATGGTCTACAAACACAGACCATTATCAAACTTTACCTGATTTACGTCCGTTACGCAAAGTACTTTGACACTCAATATACCCATTAACTTTTGTTTGTCTACACTCCAAACATGAGATGTATTTCACCGATGCTTTCATAGATCATCTCACGCAACCTCAAACCTCAACCCTCAGACAGGTGGGTGGATTCATCAAACCCTTGCTGCTCCAGTCAGCTCTTCTTCACCGTCCTTACCCTAACTACACCCCACGCTTCGCTTTGCTACCATAGGATTTGCGGTCACATCTTGCTCGACCAGATAATTTTTCCTAGTATCAGCCCAGCAATTAGCAATTTGCAAGAGAGCCGAGCGAAATCTCTTGAAGCTTGAGAGTGCATGTCAGGGATGGGCTTCATAGATGTACATACACTTTGTCCCTTCTCTCCAGATATACAGCGAGTGCCAATGTCGTCGCAGCACAGAAAATCAAGGCGACTGTAATAGAGTTTCCGACCAAAAATCTGGGTGCATATTTTGTATTATATGATAGCAATGGAATCCATGCATTGAAGGCATACCTACATCAGTCAATTAGTGAAATGTTATCTTGACTGCGCTGATAACCAGGGGAAGCTTACGCAATAGAGTTGGTTGAGCCGAGAATAATGATTCTTTCGAGACTGTCTCCTGCACACGCCTCATTGACCATTGTCTAGAGGACCTTGAATTAGCGAGTCTTTTTTCAAGAGAAAAGCTATGTTGTAACATACCAGGAAAATAGGGCCAGACCCTTGCGCAAACCTAAGAGTTTGACTGTCAGCTCTAACGCAATTCTATAAAAACATGGTAGGTTTCTCTCCCTCTTCCGCTGGATTCTTACCCAGTCAAATAATAAGAAGCCCATTTCAATCCGAAAGGGACTCCATCCCAGACCGCCAAGTTAACAGCTGCGAATAAGCAAACTGTCAAGGAGAAGAAAACGATAGGGCTTCGCAGCTTGATGTAATCGCTTGTCCATCCGTAGGCTAGACTAGTAACAATTGTGATTGCGTTGGTAACGGTTGGGTATGTGTTAATATTAGATACGGAGTATCTATTTGAACGGAGCACGTCAGATCTAGATCATTGCCAGGAAGTTGCAGGGATCCAAGCCATACTTGTTGAGACTTTTCAGCCAAAGATTCATATATGGTCCTATGTTTTCACTACAGATGAAGAATCTACATCCCAAACAGAGTCAATATTAGTGCATCAAAACATAAAATTACATTGGCCATTGAACTCACGTATAATAAGCGGTGTAAACCCAAAAATGCCACTTTCCAAGTACTCTCTTGGTCCCAGCCCAGGTAACTGGCTCCCCGACAGCCTTGCCAGCTTCCTTTATACGCTCTCGAGCCAGCTCTTTTTCATGCGGTTTGAGCCAGAATACTCGGGTGTTGGTGGGCAAATCCGGTAGAGCAATATAACCCCATATTGCCATGGGAAATGTGATGATGCCGTCAAAGATAAATAGCCAGCGCCAACCGGACAAGCCCCCGACGCCGTTCATACCTCTATACAAGGCTGCTTGCTATTGAACATCAGATTCATGCCAATGATCAAGACAGAATGGAGATCCATACAAGATATCCGCTAAACATCGAGCCCACAAATGCTGAGCCGAAGAAGATACACGCTCTTTTGGCGATTTCTCGTTTTGTATACCACGCCCCGATGACAGTGTGTACGGCAGGGTAAAATGTGCCTTCTGCAAGTCCGACCTGCTCAAAAGATTACTTCTCTAGCTTTGTTATGTGATGCGATTGGATTTGGACGTACGAAGAAGCGACAGATGTAGAGTTGGTGCGGTGTCTTGACGGACGAAGAGGCGAAAGTTGCAATGACCCAGAGGAGTTCCCAAGAGGGGCACCAAATAGATAGTCGAACTATGATTCTCAGTACACTCGGTGATTTAATGACTCCCTCAAGGAAATAGGGCTACCTCGAGTGCAAATCATTTGTGATGGAATTTGACTTATTACATAGCCACTGACATCGTGTTAGCTATTTGAGAGATCGAACCGTGGCACAGCTTCAACATACATTGTCCACATGGTCGTGAACGTCTGATATTCATTGCCGACGACATTAATTTCTTCCTTCATTCCAGATACATATGCGTTTGCTATGTGAAGATTTACCGGTTCGCTGCAGTCATACAAACACCACGTCACGTTGGCTTCGTACAGAGGTTGTTCGAATTGAGATTCTTGGAAAAGTACGAGAAGCTGGCCCATGTTCTAAGTGAGGTAAATTTTAGTAAATTCATTAGCTGTTAAGAGAATAAGTACTCGACTCTCACAAAATGAAAAAGTCGATCTTGGAAACAAATCTTCGTTCTGCTGGAGTATAGTCCAAAGTATCCCAGATGACTTGCTTGAATCGTTGCCCGAAGGTCAATGGAACTTCCTTATGCTCGCTCTCGAGCTCATGATTGATATTCGACTGTTCTGGCACAGGGCTCCTTTCCGATGCCTGGCTATCATCGGCAAAAGCCCTGGATTTGGCAACATCGAAACGTTTGGACTCCATTGTCGTTAGGGCTGGGTAGGATGGCTGCACCGAGACGATGAAGTTTTTGCTCAGCAGTAATTATATGAAGCCGTTCTGGATACGACATCTTGTTTATAAGTTTATGTATTTATATATTACTGCCGACTTTTATCCACTACCAATATTATTGTGCATGAAAATCGCACTGCTATCCGGACTGCCTACATAGCGTGAGGCATCGATTGTGTGGCGTGATGCATACCCACACTGATATCAAAATGCGCGAGTCATGGCCTCCTTACACTTTCAAGAGGCCAAAAGAAGCTTATATGATTTAAGCTTGCAATCTCAGCCACGGAGATCCATGAATCTTCTGCCCAGTGGTTAGACTGACCACTTATCTGACAACCCCCTTGTGAGACGACAAGCTCTACCCACATTTATTCGTATATTGAGGTGTCTCTGAAAGAAGTCAACTTCATCTGGAATATTGAAATCCTCATTAGCAATACTCAAAACTAAATTATGCGGATGAGTAAGAGTGTATCATTGCCTAATTAGGGAATAAATCAAACTCGCGCGGTGGATGATGTGATTCTGTTCTCGAATGCCGCAATGAGCCAGCCAATCATTTGTTTGAATGTTTCTCATGCTGGACGCTCATGATATTTGTGCTCTTGCACCTCCAATAAGAAATTTCAACACGTAGTTAACAATTGTGTGATCCGGAGAACTGTCCGGTGATGAAGAGAAAGGAGGGGAGTGATATAAAGCATGTTCGCCTTTGCTGTGATGGATATCCACGATAGATGTAAACATATTCTGACGCTAATTGGGTAAATTTCTACAAACGAACACCACCAAGAAATACGAAATTCGAGAAATGGCCTCCAGTTCTGTTTCCCTGACCTTAAAGCCCTATACGCCACCACCACAGACTTCAGAAAACTGTAATATCCTTCCAAGAAGCCAACAACGGTCTTGCTCTATCTTGAATACAGGCTGACGTTTATTGTAAGTGGATTGGGCGGATCTCGAAGGCCTCGATATCTCCTTGCTTGATCACCCAGGTGGAATAGAGACTCTGGCCGAGCAAGTGCTGAAGTTCATCAATACAAATGGTCTGAAGCAATCTGTTGGAAAAAACTGTCTAGATCAATGATCAACGTACAGAGACACTGATACGACACATATAGGCTTCTTCTACGTAACCAACCACGGCCTCACAAACGAACAAATCAACCGACAATATGCCATTGCCGACGCTCTTTTCGAACTTCCTCTTGAAGAGAAAATAAAGTATCTCAGTAACACGGCAGCTGGAGACTTTAGAGGATACAAACCACGTTCAACGGGCGAATTGAGTTCACGCGATAATGACGAGCGCTACAATATACCCAAATTCACCAAGGAGCATGAGCGGGAACATCCACAGTTGATCAAGGACTATTATGAGGAGATTAAGGAATTTTCCTTGGTGAGTCTTTCTTCGTCTAGCTACTTATGCTATCATAAAAAGCTAATCTGAACTGTGCTATATTCAGCACATCCACAACAAAATTCTCCTTCCCCTCCTCTGGCTCTTTGCCTACGTTCTCGAGGTCGACTCAGAAACTCTAGTCCAACGGCACCGATACGAGGAAAATGGACTCGAGTATTTGCGATACATGAAATACCACCCACGATCAGCCGAAGAAGACGCCAAAGTAGGCAACATCTGGGCGAAGGGGCACACAGACTACAACACCTTGACCTTCCTCTTCCATCAGCCTGTGGCTGGATTACAGGTTCTCCAGGATTCGAATAGTAGCAATTCATGGCGATATGTCAAGTCTGAGCCTGGAGCTATTATTGTAAACATTGCAGACGCGCTCGAGTACTTGAGTGGCGGATTTCTGAAGTCTACGGTGCACCGTGTTGTACGGCCCCCAGCCGATCAAGCGGAAAAGCCGAGGTTGAGTTTGATTTACTTTGCGAGGCCGGAAGCTGCTGTTCGTATGGAGCCTTTGCAGAGCCCGTTGTTGCAGAGATTGGGCATTCAAGTGCCGGAGCATTATCTGAAGGCTCTGGAGGGAGTTACTGCTGAAGGTTCGTCTTTGAGTAATGAAATATTGGAACCAGGGCTAATTCCATCTTCTACAGAATGGGCTCGTGCCAGAATCGCAAAGGATCATCGTTTCAGGACAGGTATCGTCAATCAACCAGAGAGAGAGATTTTGGCAGGTGTGCCGCAGAGATACTACGATTAAGTGTATGTTGTGTGCAATACGATAGAGCAATAGGGCAATTCACGAAGGTTATTTTACCTAGTTATAAATTTTGGAAGGCATGGCAAAGTCATGAAGCTATATAGAAGTAGATACTTGCCGTGTCCGAAGTAGCTATGTTCAAAAGCACCGCGGGTCTGGAGTGAGAAGTAGGGTTCAGACCTGGAGGACCGCAGTGCTTATATCCGGTATGTCCACGTTGATATGATCGAAATACGAATCAACATCTTCTCCTTATTAAGACTAAATACTGTAACTATCTCCGGTTGTAATCTCCGCAATGTCCGCTATGATGATAATGATGGTTCTCAAAGGAAGCAGATGCGACATAAGACATACCATAAGACAACTAGACATACGATACCAACAAGGGTCACATCTAACTCACGAAATTGTTGGGTATCGGCAACATGGCATCGACTCCAACTCCTAGTCAGGCGAATGCACGCCAAGTCGGACAGTTCGTACCTACCCTACACACAGATATCTACGCTGCTATCGATCCTAGTAGCAACAAGCTACCGGAGCCTTTCACTGCCGTTATACTAGGCGGCAGTGGAGCTGTAGGTGGTGGACTTGCACGGTCATACGCTCGAGCCGGAGCAACTGGTATCGTCGTGGCGGCTCGCAGTTTAGATGGAATTGCAAAAGTTGCGAAAGAGGCCGAAGCCATCAACCCGTCGCTAGAGACTTTGGTACTGCGATGCGACGTCTCATCGCCATCTGATATCGCTGCAGTCGCGAATGCGACAAAAGCACAATTCGGCGCTACTGTTGGTGCGGTTATTGTCAATGCTGGTTACAGCGGGCCATTCGTCCCCGACATTACTCAGGAGAAAGCGGAGGACTTCCAGATGGCATTCAACGTCAACACCCTGGGACCAGCGTATGCGGCCCAATCGTTCATTCCACTCTTGAATGAGTCTGCGGCGGCAGCATCAACATCTTTCCAAGGACTTTTCATTGCTATCAGTTCAATGGCCGGGCCAACAGTGACTGCTCCCGTGACGGATATCCATTACAATGTGAGCAAATTCGCACAGAGTCGTATCATCGAAATGCTTCACGAGGAGCGATTGCGACTAAAAGGCGAGAATGATGGGATCTTCTTCGCGTCCGTGCATCCCGGAGGAATCAACAGTGATTTTGCAAAGAATAAAAATATTCCGGATTACATTATACCACGTATGCCATCACTGCTCTTTTTGTTTCTTTCGAAAGTCGTACTAATCGCAAATGCCAGTGTTGACGGAATCGCCGGACCTTGCTGGTGCATTCATTGTTTATTTGACTCGTAATCAGGATCGCGTCCGTGGATTGAGTGGAAGGTTCTTGTCGTGTAAATGGGATGTCGACGAGCTTCTGGCCAAGATGGACGACATCGTGGATCGGGATCTGCTTCGGGCTCGGTTCGCAGTGTGAGGCAAATATGTGTATGATTATCGGCTCTTTGAACTGCGCGAAAGTGAAGATGATTCCGAGAAATCCCCAACCGATTACTAATATACTGTATACATTGTATGATTGGCCGGCAGCAGTGCGGAACAAAAGCCGCGATGCAATTGTAAGCGTTGACTAAGAACGTCGGATGAAAGTGTCGGATGGCAGCCAACCACGCAACGAGTCGATTCGCAATATGGCGTTCTTTCGACGGCCTTCTCTGGGTTATGCATGTAACCATTTTTATAAGAAGCTGAGCAATTCGCGGGGCTCAGTTCTGCAACTTAATTCACTATTTAAGGGCGTTTCAACCATCGCATGGCCGTTCAGAGATTCCCCGCCATCACCTTCAGCCTCTTTGCGACAATAAGTTTGATGGGCATTCTCGCATCTTTATTCATTCAACGAGGAATACCAACCACTTCAGAAATGACAAACCCAAACGTAACCAGCGTGCCCCTTGCGCCAGTGATTTGCGTCAGCCATGGCGGCGGTATGTCGCAACGTTGCACATCCATCGCCTTATACTAATTGAGTACTTCATAGGTCCTATGCCCATTCTCGGCGAACCCGGCCACAAAAACATGGTCAATTCATGGCAGACTCGCGTTCGGAAAATACTGAAGCTCGACACCCCTGAGGCCCCCAAAGCCATTGTCCTCGTCACAGCGCACTGGACCACCGACCGTCCAACGATCTCCTCCGGCGCCAAACACGAGCTCTACTACGATTACTATAATTTCCCTCCCGAGACTTATAAGATCAAATATGATGCCCCCGGTGCCCCATCGATTGCCAAAGATATATATACTCGCCTTCAGAAAGCAGGTTTCTCTCCGAAACTCGACGAGAAGCGAGGCTGGGATCATGGCGTCTTCGTCCCGATGACATTCATCGTACCTGATGCGTCAATTCCTATCGTCCAAATGTCCGTGCTCGAAAGCGAAGACCCAGATGAACACTATAAAATCGGCCAAGTGCTCGCGGAACTGCGCAAAGAGAATGTCGCTATTGTAGGATCAGGCTTCGCGACCTTCCACAATATGCGGCTCTTCCCCCGTGGATCCAACTTCCCACCAGACACAGCAGGGAAAGTGCGCGAGTGGTCCAATGTGCTGAACGAGGCTGTCATGACGGAGGATGTTCACGAGCGAATTGCCAAGTTGAAACACTGGAGGGATTTTCCCCATGCATATAGTATGCACCCTCCGCACGGCGCTGAGCATTTTTTGCCTCTGATTGTGGCGGCTGGAGCTGGAGCTTCGTCGAAGGGAGGCTTATACGGAGATGAGTTCCGGGGTGCGAACATGTTTTCATTTTACTGGGAGTAGCGATGGATGTCAGGACGGGGAAGACATCAAACATAGCGTTGCGTTTGCGTTGTCTATGTATATATACTTATCACTTATGTTCTTCGTGTTGTATGATTCAGCGTGGACAATGGAATAATTTCAATTGTTAGGGCTGTTCTTTTTCCCGTTTAGGGTTATTTCAGCGGATTAACGCTATGCTAAAAGAGGCTAGATCAGTGTCGGGTGTGCCTTTTTCCACGTGATTCGGGTCAATCTACCAATCGGAGTGCGCGGCCTTACTTTTGTGGCGCCAAAGTCAATTTGATGAGACGAAAAGATAGCGACATCCATGTCTTTTTTCGGCAGAGAGAGGGAAAGGAGGGACTCTTTTCTTTTCATCTCTCTGCCGTGATTCATATGTCCTGCATATATGTCTGATATATCTTTTTCTTTCTACGCGGCTGTCTAGAGAAAGTGTCATATATCTGTCTTTCGGGCAACGAAGCTATATCGCCGAGCAATACATGCTTATTTGCTTCTAGATGCCCAATAGGTACACTTCTTTTCTGACGTTACGACTGGCTACCGGCAATCATCTAGAAGGAGGCGCATTGCATTTGATCAGCCTCACTATAAATCTGCACTTGGGACATATCTTGGCTGTATAAGGGAATAAATCATTACAAATGCCCCGAACAGTCAACAGAGTCGTCATTCAGTCCGCCATATTCATTGGTGTCCTCCTGCTTCTTTTGTACATTAATCGCCCACAGAGCGCAACGAATAAGCTCTTGGCATGGACTGAAATACGGTACAAACCCAAAGGCGCTGCGGACCAGCTAGACTCGCGCGGCGCATGTCCCAGCCTAGCCGGAAGCAAGAAACCGGCCTTGGTGGTGGCCCGGGTAGCAGCAGATGGTGATGCATCATGGATCGATTCACTGTCCAAGAAATACCACACTTGCGTGTATACTGTTGATGCCCCGATGGATTATACGTCAAAGTACCTGCAAGTTCCCGCCAACCGGGGTCATGAGGCGATGGTGTATTTGACTTTTATCATCGACAATTACTATCACATCCCCGAAGCTGGCGTCGTCTTTGTTCACGGATCTCGCTGGGCCTGGCATAATGACGAGCCTACATATGACAACTCGGCTCTGCTCAAGGCTCTCGATGTTCATGCCGCCCTGAAGCCGTGGGGTTACCATAATCTGCGCTGCGACTGGAGCGTCAGCACCTGCCCATCCTCTACAAAACCACAAGGTAGCATGGAAATATCTCTGCAAGCCATGGTAAGCCCATGGGATGCGCGAGCGGTTTCCGATTCATACCTGCCAGCGGCTTTTGAAGATCTTTTCGGAAAAGGGCTTTCCGACGGCAAGCTTGGAAGGCATCATACTGTCCGCTCGCAATGTTGTGCACAGTTCATTGTTGGTCGAAAAAATATCCTCCAGCACTCGCTTGCAGAATACATTGCACTGCGACAATGGCTGCTAGATGAAGGTCGCGATGCTGCACCGCGCGATGATCGTGTTTCAGGCCGTATACTATCGTATATTTGGCACATCTTGTTCATCAAGAGGCAGGAGGTGGAAGAAGATGGCGCCCTTTCTCTTGAGAAGCTAAATTCAGCGGCATGTCCACGTGCGCCGGACTGTTATTGTCGACTATACGGGCTTTGCAATCTTGAGAAATGCACTGATGGCCGTTGTTTCGGACAGTACGAGATACCGCCAAATTATAAGATCCCGGACGACTGGGCTGCGACGCATTCGTGAGGTGAAGATTTTGTGTTTCGAAAATATCTCTTAAGATACTTGGAATGAACCAATTCTAGAATTGTATGTGTCAGTGCGTAGCGCATCTATTTGCGTGGGCTGAATCAGAAGACAAGGCATTAGCAACCAAACAAGAGGAAAAATAGAGTACGTAATTCCAATGTTTGACAAAGCGCGTTGTCTATCGGATAATAAGTTGTACTCATATACAGGCTGTTGTTTGCCTGCCGCTCCACCTACAAGAAAGTGATTACTCACATCCAGATACACCGCTCATAGTAAGGCTACAGATTGAGCAATGAGGATAACTCAGCTTCGTATCTGGTCACACAACGATGTGGGGAGCTGACCTTTGTGAGACCTTGTGGACTTGGCGCATATGATTTCTTTTCCAGCTCCGAGTTTTCATACAGCAGGTAGAATAATACGGCGTCCGCCATCCCTTGAGTCTGCTGTCGAACAACTCGACTCTTGATGCGCCGGTCATTTCTGCGCTCTTATTATCAAATCGCTGATTGCTGTACTTGATCGATCGCATTCAGAGCTCCGTTTCAGTAAACAATGGTTTTTCGAGATAACCAGATGGCTCTATGGCAGAATTTCAAAGACGCAAACCCGAGCACACAATTCGTTCTGGTCCAGTTCATGGGATATAATGCCAACCTCCTCGTCCGTGCCATACCTGTATCTCGCTTTGAGGAATTGATCAAGAAAGGCCAGACACTCTCACTCACTAAGGCTATATTTTATCTTCTGCCCTATGATCATCTAGCTGAAGGAGGAGAGCCTGTCGGCATATTCTATCTAAAGCCCGATCTTTCCACGATCTATGCTCAGCCCGGATCTTCTCATCGGGCGATTGTCGTTGCAGATGGCGTGCAGGCAGATGGAGTAACTGTAATCCCGGAGTGCCCTCGATCTCGACTGAAGCATTTGACTAGCTCGATGCTGCAGCAAACTGGCTACTATTCACTGATCGGATTTGAAATTGAGGTGGTTTTCATGACGAGAGCGAAGAATGCCGATGGAACAGTCGCTGAATATCGCCTCACCAACACAGATCATTCCTTTGGTAGCATGACCACAGATGACGAGCAGCGCATGGTTATGATGGAGGATATTGCAGGGTCTTTACTTGCAGCTGGCATCAAGATCGAACAGTTTCACGCCGAGTCTGCCCCTGGACAGTGGGAATTTGTCCTTCCGCCTGCGCGTCCTGTAGAGGCTGTTGATACTCTGATCAAAGCTCGTGGTGCCATCTCTCGCACCGCTGAGAAGTATCACCTCAGAGCGACATTGTTCCCTCGACCATCGGAACTGCACGCCGGGAACGGAGCACACGTACACATTTCCTGCAACCTGGATGAATCATCAGCAGCGTCTTCAGACACCAGAGAGACGCAGCATGCAATGCAAGAATCATTCTTTGCAGGAATACTAGAACATCTCCCGGCAATTTTGGCATTTTCTCTCCCACAGCAAGAAAGTTATGCTCGCGTGCAAAGCGGAATATGGAGCGGCGGCGAATACGCTGCATGGGGCTGGGAAAACAAAGAGATCCCTCTCCGTCGGATTGAAGACAACCACTTTGAGCTGAAACTAATGGATGGGTTTGCAAACCCTTATCTTGCGTTATGTGCTCTTATCGCGGCGGGGATGGATGGTATGAAGAAAGGAACTCGGTTGTCTGCAGGTCCCTGCCCCAAGAGCGCCAATTTGTTGACGCCGAAGGAGAGGGGGAAGCTTGGTATTCGTACATTGTTGCCCAAAACTTTGTCTGAGAGTCTAGATCATTTGACGTCCAACGCTGTAATATGCGAGTCTATTGGAGAGGCTATCATCGAGCCGTATGTCGCTATCAAGAAAGGCGAGATTGAGCAAGTCAAAACATGGACAGAAAAGGAACGGAGGAACTATCTCATTTCTCGTTATTAGTCTTCAACATCATTACCTTGATTATCTGTCGAGCGACATAAGAAAATATCCAGATTCATGGAGCCGAATTGCATAATCAATGTCCTTCCGGGGCAAGGACTCAGCATGATATGAAATAGTTTTGCTGGAGTCATTGTCCTTTTGCGATCTTGGACTGAACCTGTTGAGTTTCTAAGTACGTATGTAATACTCGGGAGAATGCCCCTTGCATAAGGCTTCAGCAAGGGTGAGGGCCTGAGGGGTACCACGATGACGACTTCAGCGTTCTATATTGCACTATCTATTGAACGTAACGTACACGGTTGTATAAAGGATGTCAGTCAATTGATGAACTAGGGCTTGGATTAGGGTTAGGCTACCGAAAGCGGAAATAGGGCTCAGTGGCGGAATGATGTCACAGATCGATCAAGATCTTAGCTTCGATCGAAAGACTTCTCCCTACTACGGAGTAGACTTTCAGAAAGATGGGATGGATCAATAGAAGATCGAGAGTTTGATTATGTGACCATGATGTAGTTTGTGCTGTCGCGGCGGTTGATGTACATTCAAATAGCTTGCTGTCAGTCCGTCTCCGCTAGCAACTCTTCTACCCTACCAATCCGGAATTAACCCTATTTATTAACAAGATACCACATCATCACAATGGTTAAGGACGACAACACTGTTATTGAGTCCGTATTTACCTATACCCTGGTGTTATGATTGGCTAACGCTGGGGGCCTTAGGGAGTTCAATGAACTCGTTAACATGACCGCTCCGGAGCTGCGCGAGTGGCTTGAAGGGGACGTATCTCAATCGTCTGGCTGGCACAAATCAGACTCGAGTGATACCGAGACCGTTGGTCATGAGAGGTTCGTCTAAAGTCTTCTTCTGTCTTTTTCTCCGGACCCGGCTGACTGAAACCATGCATAGTGGCCGCAAAATCGTGTCTATATTAGAACACAATCCTGACAAAGATCCTGATCAATACAACAGCGACGACTTACAGCACATGCGACGAGTAGTAGCTTACTGCAAGAGACATCTGGCTCAGGAGGAATCAGCAAAGCGCAATACCAATAGCAAAAGTTACAAGAGTTTGAAAAACTGGGGCCATGATCCATTAAAAGCTTAGATGTTTCTTGCTTCAGTACGACATTTGTATGATACTTACAGGTCACAATATAAGTGAATGTCCAGAAAGACCTTTAGTTGGAGGTAATCTTGATCATCCCGACGGAGTTGTCGTTAGTGAAAGAGACGGTTACTGCCTTTCAGGTATCAAGAAAACAAGAAAATGCCGGTGGACGAACGTAGCCATCTCCACTTGGATGCATTTCCACCTGGAATGTCGGCAAGCTAAAGTCTCTGAGGTGCCGAAGCAGTATGAATGACAACTTTGGCTTCATGTTTCGTTTTCAAGTCATCGTTCGAGCGAAGTACGATCGATTCACATTGCCAAATGAGACGATATGGGCAAAGAAGGAAGGAGTAATGTACAGAAACAGAAATCGAAAATCAGAAGTTCACGATTCCTAAATTGAATCTGTGAAAGCAAGAAAGAAGGCGTTGTCAAAATGCAATCCAGTAGCCGATACTCCCCGTATTATCGTGACTTCTCGATGTCGCCTGGTCGGCGCCACCGATGTTTCATGTTTATATCTGAATAAGATTATGTGAAGAATTGATACACGTGCTAATAGTTAATCTCAGCTGTCAATTTAACCGGGTAAATACCGTAGAAAGAAGATCACTAGTACCTGCAGGAGCCCCTCAACTTGAATTGCTCTGCAATCCCATGAAGAAGGAGAAAAACCAATAAACCACAATGTTGCATTACATTCGGTCCTAGAGAGCCTGTTTCGATGTCCGCCTCTTCAGTGGCATATCGACCATTCAGATTCTCAATTTCGAATATGTGATAAGTCGACTCCACATGGCTAAGGCTACATGTGATTTTCTGCCTGTTTCATGTTCCCTACTAATCTCAAAGATACTCCAGATGTCGCGGAGCCCATCGTGGAGCCCCTCAAACCTGAATGAATTTCCTACCCCAAATCCCCTCCTTTGTTCCTTATTCATTTCACTTTATCAAATCAAAAGGATGTTCTAGATTGAATCCCCGCACATTTCACGCCTCCTTTCCTAAAAAAACTACCGCGGAAGGTCGGTAGAAAGATGTTATGGATGTTTAAACATCGTTTCTATTACAATGCTCCGCATAGATTCGTGGACATATAAAGGTAGGCCACGATGTTCAGGGACTTATCAAATCCGTTCTTCAGTATTTTCCACTGGCAGCGAGGTTTCAATCTTGGAGTGAAGTCTAACATGGCGACTAGATCATTGGCTTTAGCAGCCATTGCTGCTCTTTTTCACCAGGCTGCCTCTCAGCAAGCTCCTACCCCAGATAATGTAGCTTCTCTACCGACCTGGAAATGTACGACTTCCGGCGGCTGCGTTCAACAGTCGACATCTATTGTGGTGGACTGGGTCTATCACTGGATCCACACAGCGAGTGGGACAACGTGCAACTGTACAACGGAACAGGAATGCTATACCAACTGTCAAATTTCACCTGCCACCTATGATGGCCTTGGTATTCATACTTCTGGGAACGCCTTAACCCTCAATCAATACGTTACAAGCAACGGAACGACAAGTAGCGCCTCTCCTCGTGTCTATCTTTTGGATCCCGCCGGCAAGAACTATGAGATGTTGCAGCTTCTCGGTCAAGAGATCAGCTTTGACGTAGATGTCTCCAATCTACCATGTGGCGAGAACGGAGCTCTTTACCTCTCTGAGATGGACGCGACTGGAGGTAGAAGCCAGTACAACCCAGCTGGAGCGTCCTACGGTTCCGGGTACTGTGACGCTCAGTGCCCAACGGGTTCCTGGTTCAACGGCTCAATCAACACCGCTGGACTTGGGTCTTGCTGTAACGAAATGGATCTCTGGGAGGCAAACTCCGAGGCAACGGCTTTGACACCTCATCCATGCAGTGTCGATGGTCCTTATGGCTGCACTGGTAGTGCCTGTGGCTCATCTGGAGTGTGTGACAAGAATGGCTGTGGTTTCAATCCATATGCCCTTGGAGACCAGAACTACTATGGCCCGGGTCTTACAGTGGACACAAAGAAGCCTTTCACGGTTACGACACAATTTGTGACCAACGATGGTACCAAGACCGGAACCTTGACCGAGATTCGTCGATCTTACATTCAAAATGGCAAAGTCATTGCGAATGCCGTTGCCTCCGCATCGTCAGGCTTCTCGGGTGCAAGTTCCATCACAGAGTCTTTCTGCACCGCCATGGACTCTGCAGCCGGAACACTGGGAGGTCTGCCTACAATGGGTGAGGCTCTTGGCCGTGGCATGGTTCTCATCTTCAGCATTTGGAATGATGCAAGTGGATACATGAACTGGCTAGACAGTGGTAACTCGGGTCCTTGCAGCAGTACAGCAGGAATTCCGTCCACCATCCAGGCAAATGACCCCAGCACTTCGGTCACTTTCTCAAATATCAAGTGGGGTGATATTGGATCAACAGGTGGCACTGGAGGAAGCAGCTCATCATCGTCATCGATTTCAAAAACTAGCACCACCACAGCGACATCATCAACGACAAAAACATCAGCAACAACAACTACAACCAGCATCGGAGCAACTCAGACTCATTATGGTCAATGTGGTGGCATGTATTACACTGGTCCTACTGCTTGCGCCTCTCCGTACACCTGCCAAACGCAGAATCCATACTACTCACAGTGTCTTTAGACACAATGATGCATGTCAAGATTTTGAGATCCAACAGCAGAAAAATTCATTCAATTTATTCGTATTATCCCTGGATTTGAACATAAATTAATTCTTAAGATGGACGAGCAATATATCCTCTGCACTTGTCATAACTAGCTTATGACAGTGGTGAGTCTGTCTCTAAAAGGGAGAAGTAGTGATAGTACCTAGTAGTAAATTCATTGCGCCTGGAAGCATTACTCTTAAAGAGCTCCATTCTCCTATCTGCCGTCCATTGTATATACTTTAGCCATGGTCTCATGTTGAAAGGGTAAGCTGTATTAGCTGCAAAATTCCCTGTAGTCTGTGACGGTCTTGTGATTTGTCGTTGGCTATACCTATGGCTCACGGATTTGACCCGTCACTTGTTCTGCATGTACCCATAAAGTAACATGGAAAAGCTTTATGCAGGCAGGACTACATCCTGAGAATGTCCAACACTCGGGACACAATCACACCTTCAAATACGTTGATTCCTGATCCGACGATGTGACGATGGTCGATTGTTGATGAGGAGCTTCTCCATAGATTTGTACTTGATCCCGATTAAGATGACGTCTGATCTTGGACAGTCTTTGTCACATACGTTAGTAAGATTCTGGGTCAAGTTTACAAAATGATAAAAAGATGACTTGCTTTTCTCGCTTGTGTAGAAACCGAATGATGAACGCCGTAATTATCAGGATGCAAGACATTGTGATCATCGTAATCCATCCTTTGTGGTAGCGGGGTGCATCCACCTGTTGCCACACAATCAGGGGTAACCATGCTTGGAAGACGTAAGCCATTTCGTTCATGGAGCCGACGGCAAGGGCTCGCTCTTCGTTGTCCTCGGTACAGATCTCATGTGCCCATCTGCAGTATTTCTAGAATATGAGTAACTAAATGCAACAGAACCAAAGATTAGGGGCATGACTTACGCCATACACAGTCCGCTAAGACCGTAGCCAGCACCAGAATAGATGTAACAGAACCACTTCCAGCCTCTGGGAATGTCCCAGGCAAGGAGGGAGGCACCACAGACAATGTTAGACAGCTTAATAACAGAAGAATCAGTGTTCACGCTACATGACTGCTTGCCCGTCAATACTCAAGGAACTTACTGCGCCAAACAGAATTGGTGGCCATCGCCTGCCCTTGAGGACTGTGTCTGATGTCCCTATTCACAATCAATGGTTTAATTTTTTCGTTTCTTTTACGTTAAGTGCGACATTACCTACAAGCGTATATAAGCGTCGTGACCACCTGGACGGCATACGGTGTAGTCGCATAGGCGTTGATCTGTGGAACGGTATATTTTGGGTTGGTGGAAGACTTGAGCCATCTATTGGACCTTCGGTAAGATACAGTGCAGGGTAGGGTTTGACAGTGTGAGATGAAACCCTTACTGAGCAAGCACGGGTTGACCGCCGTTGGCGTTGTTGAAGGATCTTTGTATCATGTCAGTCATCGCCAGTACTCAAGCAAAGACGAGTATTATTCTACATACATATATAGCACTGTCAAGAAGTAGATGTGCCACGTTGAGAAGATCTTCTTAATCTTGGCCTTTGTATAGGGCTGACGGTTCTCGCGGCCTTCTAGTTCCATTCGTTTCTTTGCTAGGGCAACCTCCTTTGGCGTTGCGATCTTCAGTCGATTATATCAAGAAGTCTTTTGAGGGGGATATCGCTTACTTTCTCGGTCAAGTACCATGGACTGCTAATCTCAGGCACGTCAGGAAGGATAAAGAACCCTGCCAGAGCAACAGGTAGGGAGATGACGCCGTCAATGATAAACAACCTAGACAAATCAAACATCAACGTTTGTAATATTCATACCCTTAGGTTTGATCATACCACTGCCAGCCTTTAAACCCTCCTCTACCACCAAGATGGTACACGGCCGCCATCAAATACCCCGAAAACATGGACCCAAGACCAGAACTAGTATGAAAGATACAAGATCTCTTGGCTAACTCGTCTTTGCGATACCACGAGCCAATTATGTATTGCATACCCGGGTAGAAGGTACTCTCGGCCAGTCCTAGTGATTATGAGCTTGTTTCCTCTAACATGATTCAGTGGTCCACCAGCGAATGATCCGCATACCGATGAAGAATCGCATAACGTATATTTGACGGGCGCTATTGGCTCGTGAAAGACCCATGGTCAAGACCGACCAAATGACCTAGGACAGAGTTAGCAAGGGACATTTTCGATGGGAGCAAGCGTACCTCTGCTGCCGGGATCCAGTATCGAGGAGGAAGTTTAGTTAGGGCTATATTGCAAGGTATTTGCCCTATAACATATCCAACAGTCCAAGTAGCAGTCATGTAATTTAGCTGATTTCCGTATAGTCCGAGGTCTTCTCGCCTGTTGGAATATTTTAGTCAATTGTACCTTCTAGTAGGTTACGAGTATTGGTGACTTACATCCCGGACACGAAAGCATTGTTGACGTTAATTTGGTCAAGATACTTGATAAAATAGCCTACGACATTGTCAGTCACATTGATCTGCCTCGATACTTATTTCTTTCTCAAAAGGTCTCGATGGTATGAATTGGTTCGATCCAGAACTAACCAAGCGATGCAAACGTCAAGAGTGCAGTATCAAGTTTGAACAACAACCGACGTTCTTCCGGCGACTTTTCCAACGTGTCCCAAACATAGCTCGTCCACTTCTTTTTGACCTCACTTTGGACGACTGTGTCGGATGATTCAGATGATGTCCGCTCACTCTTGCTGCCAATCGTTGCGGCCATTGTGCTTTTTGTGCTTTTGTGAGCACAATGACAGTCACCACTTCGAATCATTGCAAAGAAATTACATGGGTGAAGGTCTATCTTATTATGCTTAAATCCTTATCTCCAATGGACCTCGTTGATTGGGTGATAAGCTTGCAATAGCACGGCCCTTGCTTTGCCAGTGGATCATAAATATAAACATAGTGCACTATTCAACTAACAAGTCGCTGTGAAATAGGATATGACTGCATGCAGCTTTGCACATGGGACATGCATTTGATCATTGAAGACTCTTCTTACGATATATGCAACCAATCATTCTGATAGACAAATCTGCTGCCTGTACAAAGGTACAATTCTCATATCTAGCTCGAATGGCGTCACATCTATCTAGTGATGCTGATTAGCCAATTTGTGGAGAAGCAGCCTATCATTTTTCGAACGCATGATCAGCCAGCGTTATCTGAAAAAGTTCTTTTGTACAGGCCATTTGACAGTACTGAATGTGGATAAATGCGTTTTGCATCACCAAAGACGGCGGACTGATGGCGTGATATGCAGAGGTTTGAATTAGGGCTTTTTCCCCATTGATCAGCAGACCCCAAGCTATACACATTATTGCTGCTGGCTATTTATTGATAGACATTTAATCGTGATAGACATTTAATCGAATAAATAAAATATTACACAATAAATGATATGCTGTATTACTTACTCTCAAACAGCTGTTCAATACGCTTCCTCTGTACCTTCTTAGCCTCATGCCATGTCTCCGTATATCCCGGAATCAGAGGCAATCCAAGTTTGTCCCGAAAGAAATTGACCCAATCAAGCAATTCCTGCACATATCCCTCTTCTTCGCCCTTGAGGGAGTGGAAGTTCCGGCCCACTCCTTTCTGCTCGATTTTGGCTCGGTATTCCTCTCTCATATTAGAGCCGGATGGTAACCGGGCAATTCCAGCGAAGACTTCTGTTAAAGCGATAGCTTGAAACTCAAAGCAAGTAAAAGTGGCAGTATAGAATGGTACGCCGACAAAAGCTAGTGTAGGGTCAGGTATGTAGAAGATATCTTTGTGGAGGTTGTGAATCTGTGTTCCATCGGTAACGAGGACGGTATCGCTGGCTTCTGTAGGAACTGTATCATCTTCATGGAATTTGCGTAGGAATGGCAGATAAAAATGATAGCCGGTGCAGACTATTACATAGTCAATGTCTTCGATAGCGGTATCCTGGCCAGTGGACTTCAAATGCACCCTTATCGGCAGACGGCTTTCTGCTGTCAAAAGTTCATCCGGGCGTGTAGCGCCTGAGATCTCGAACGATGCAATTTCGGGGACTCGGGTGCCGTTCTCAGGTAACATTTTCTCTGTCAAGTCATAGGGACCATTTCTCGTGCTCTGGTAGATGGTCTTAGCCACTGGTCCCAGTTCGCGAGCGATGTCTGTAGAGGATACTCCTCCTCCGATAAGCAGTACATTCTATCACAAGTTAGATGCCCCGTACTTGAAAATCCGTAGTGAAGACTTGCCTTTCCAGCATAAGTGTCTGGTCTCCGGTAGCCCTTCGAATGAAGAACTCTTGATGGCCAGAGCCGTTTAATATCTGCCAGTCCTGTTATATTCGGAATGCGTGGAGCATGATAATGACCAGATGCGACCACAACCGCGTCAAAAAGCTGAGTCCGTATTAACCATGCCATACAGAAGCAATATCTCCTCTGTCCGATTTGAGTAACTTACATCATCTTTTTCCAATTCTTCTACCTTTCCAGCTTGGTCATCTTCCCTAAGCTCTGTCCATGAAACCTGCCATTTGGATTGTTCATTCAACTTTTCAAGATTAGTGACTTTTGCTCCAAACACCGTTGCATCATGTACTCCATATTTCCGCGAAGTGTCAATGATATATTCGTTCATGACTCTGTGAGAGACGAAATCTGGAGTATTATCCGGCCATGCGTTCAAAGTAACTCGCATGAGCGGCGTTGAGACGTTATTCTGTAGGCCGACGTAACAAGGACTTTATTTGAGTCAAACATCATATATGATTGGATATATAAGAGAAAACGTCAAAAGATTTGACATACCCAGGCGGCGCATGTTCCAGAATCAGTCGATTTGATTCCTGTATCTCTCCATAGTTCCCCGTCTGTTCCGCTTCAGAGGGCCTAGTCGCTGGATATATGGACTCAATCGGCCGTCTATCATCATAGAGCCTTGTAAATGTATCTAGTCAGCTTACTAAATCTGTCTTGAGCAAGGAAGTTTTCAATATTCCACACCATACACCCCCGACTTCCTTATTCCTTTCAAAGACAGTAACTTCCAAGCCTGCATTCAATAGATGTGCTGCTGTCACAACACCGCTTATTCCAGCACCTATGACGGCCACTCTATCGATTGTTTTTGTAGGACCAGTCATCGTGTTTGCGTCATTCGTTTGTGGATTTAGGACTAACACCGGTTACAATTTTTGTAACCACATGGCTTTGCCTATATACTCTGGGACGGAGAGATCCCAGGAACAATATCTATGAGCACTATTCTCCACAAAATTAACAATCGAACCCAGAGCCCCGATCCCGTTAAGCTCATTTACATTCGAGCCGAATACCCAATCAGGATATCTCTTCTCTCTTCGGCAGCGGACTAACATCCGACTACATAGCATTGCCACGGATTGAATGACATTCCGACTAGGCATATATAAGTATTCTCGCTAGATAGGAAACTATCGGCATGGGCGCCAGATTTCGAAAAATCTATGATTCCGTTTTAGCTTAAAATCATGCCATCGCACCACAGTCGTTGACAAATGCTAGCAAAGAAAGCATATTAAACATGTCAGTGAACAAAGACGGGAAGAATCCGGAAAGGTTACAAACAAGATGGATACCATCCCAGTCACCTATTGGAAGATTGTCATACGACTGGCCGCACATCGTCCAAGGTTGAAGGCGAATGGATGCAAGGACTGAGGGGAAGGACACGATTGTGCAATTGCGGTGGTCGATGATACGATTGCCCTAACGTTTCCCCTCTTTGAGGTCGACCAGTGACCAATCATCATACCAAGCAACACAGGGAGATAATGATGTATTTATAATCATCTATGAAAGGAAAGAGTGAGATGAGACCCCATCGATGATGAAATCTCGAATACTAACGGTGACAAGGCCGAAGTTATAGATAAGCCGTCAGTTCTGTATATCGGTGCGATACACCTACGTCCCCAACCTTGGAAGGTAAACTATTCCATCCAGAAGAACTATTCTTACGTCTGAAATCTTGGATATATTCAAGTTCTCTACATCTTACTTGTAACATTACTCAGCCTGCAATAATAACATCGCGATGGCACCAGCTCCTATTTCCCCATCCATTACTGACTTCGTCGCCCAGACAAAGCAGGACAACCATGGACTAGAGATTCCTCCTGCAACGATCGAACGGCTTACAAAAGCCGGCATTGATCTATCGCATGGTTATCCCTATAACCCAGCTAAACCCCTCTATCTTGATGACGTATTCAAAATCCGCAGCGAGCCGTGGGAACATGTGGACGCCGGCAGTCGCGCTGACCCCGAAAAGAAGGCACTGCTAGGCGCTGCCAAAGAAGTCATCCATCTGACACGCCATATTGGGACTGAAATCGTTGGACTACAGCTCAAAGATTTGACGAATCAGCAGCGAGATGAGTTGGCTTTGCTTATTGCTGAGCGCAGTGTTGTCTTTTTCAGAGACCAGGATCTGTCTCCGCAGCAGCAGAAAGCGTTGGGTGAACACTACGGCGAGGTTGAAGTCCACGTAGATTATTCTCCTTCCTGCTGAGATTTTCGAGCAAAATCATTAACAATATCATAGCCACAAGTAGGACAAGTCCCAGGTGTACCCGGCGTGACAGTCCTATGGCCCGCCCTTCAAGCCGTCGAGCGCGAGCCTAACTTTCGCAAAACCGGAGGTGCATCAGTATGGCACAGCGATCTCGTTCACGAAACTCAGCCAGCTGGCATCACCCACCTCCACAATGACACTATCCCTAGCGTTGGTGGCGACACACTGTGGGCAAGCGGGTATTCTGCATACGAGAAACTATCCCCATCCTTCCGAAAGTTCATCGACGGCAAGACAGCTATCTATCGTTCTGCCCACTCTTATCTAGATCGCCAAAACCCGCAGGCAGGACCTCAGTTCGTTGAGCGAGAGCACCCACTGGTACGTACGCATCCGGCCACCGGCTGGAAGGCTCTATGGGTAAATCGTTCCATGACCGTACGAATCGTCGGTCTTGACAAGGCCGAAAGCGACTTGATTCTTGGATATTTGTATGATGTGTATGAGCGCAACCCGGACATCCAAGTGCGATTCAAATGGAGTCCGAAATCGAGCGCATTGTGGGACAACCGGTAGGTTGCTCGACCTGCTTCGGATATCCAGGCAATAGCTGACCGATACGAATAGCATCACAATTCATAATGCAAGCTGGGACTATGAGGGCCTCGAGCCGCGGCATGGCACCAGAGTGACGGCTTTGGCAGAAAAGCCCTATTATGACCCCAAATCACCGACCAGACGACAGGCCTTGGGATTGCTGGGGCCTTCGGAGATTCAAGAGCTCGAACAGTACACTCAATAGGTGTAGACTTTTCTCTTAGACGAAGATATGCAGATAATCATACTTATTCATCAATTGAGAGGGATATTGACGTCGTGTAGTTGTGTGTAAAATAACAAGATTTGGTTATGCGTGGTAGAAACAAACTGTCAGCGATGGTTTGATAATTCCGTAGGTTTACATGTCACTTTAAAAGTGATCCATGGATCGTATCAAAAGATACAGACAATTTATCAAAAATTGCGGTATTTTCTTTTTATCATGCGAAATCGGGGCTCCCCAAGATGCCTAGTCAACTCCTACGACAAGCATTCAGTAGCACGGGTCTTTGTTGTAAGTTCGAAGTACAAGTCTTGAAAAGGGAATGTTGACTTGCATGACTCAAATGAACAATCATTGAGCAGATGAAGTCTTTGTTCAGTATCGGACAGTACGGAGGCTTTGAAATTTCCTTCCAGAACGCCTAGGGCCAGCCAACTTCGCACCCGTACGGCGCATCCATGGATCCGAATACCTTCCGACCTTTTGCTGATATGATACCATTGATGGTGCCGGGAAATGTGCTCAAAGGGCTTGTGACGACTATACATAGTATGATCTTGAACTGTATGAGCTCCACGACAGCCTATACTCCCCGCATTTCGGCAACACCAAGCCGAGGGACGTATTCGAGAAGCATTGGCGGTATTTACCATACAGGTGAGAATTATCTCTAAATGAATGTGAACGAGAAACGAGGCGCGCAGAGGGATGTCCTTGTGGAGATAGAAGCAGAAGTGGGACAGGTTGCAGGATTTACGCACAGTTGACCATCGACCTCAATGACCTCAGTCGTATGGAGTACAAATCGTTACAGAACTACCGCTCGCGTACCTTGAAAGACAGACCTTCGTGCACTTGAATGCATTAGACGATCGAGATTTCACTCCCGATCGCCCCTATGTATAATTTTCTATCGAAGAGTTGTCGATGAATTCACAAGACACCGCAATGCGTCGAAGAAAACTTGAAAAAAACCATCCCTTGTTGATAAACACCGAATTGCATAGGAGCAACGAAAAAATAAATAGTAGACATAGAAAACGTGAATCTGCCAATTTCCAAGCAATCCATCACGGAAGCCTAGTCCAGGCTGCTCCGCCCACTGATGGTCCAGACTCGCTAGACCTTTTTTTCAGTCGTCATTTTCGTTCAATAGCACGCTCCGATAATTTAAGAGCCAGGGTTGGGGTTCATCTAGAACACGCAACATGTTAATCAAGTAGCAAGAATTCGGAGATAGAAGTTACGATCGTACCTTGCGCTTGCCGCCGGTCAATGTGACGTTGACGAATCGGCGGGTGTAGACCAAACGCTTCTTAGCACGGCCCTTGGGTTGCTTGGGCTATTGAATGTATTAGCTGATCGAGTTCGGCAGACCTGGCTTGTTTTTTTTTTTTTTTTTTTTTCTTTTTTTTCTTTCTTTCTTGGGTGGACAGTACCTTCTCTTGCTTGTCGACCTTGGGGGTGGCGGCCTTGACCTTACCGGCACGAGCCAAACTTCCCTGTTGTATTTGTCAGTCTCATGTGGCGACAAGTAGTTGACATGACCCAAGCGGCATCTCGCGAAGGACCACGAGTCATCTGAGCCGAGCTGCAAAAATCGTGAAAGGTCGTGCGGGCGGTCGGTAGAACGGCGATTGTGAACAGGACAAAAGTTGAATTTTTGATCGTGTCGTGTCGTGCAATATATTCCTTCCCTCCTATCATCCATCATCGTGAGACTCTATCGAAAATCGAGTACGAGCAGTTTCGTGTTGATTATCGATATCCGAAACGCACATGCGGACGATTCGTTGCATGTCGAGGACGAAAATGTGGATGGCGGCGGTTTGCAGTGACTCAGAAGTGTCGCAGATGGGCCAACGCGAGGATACCGAAGGCGGACACGGCATAGATCAAAAGGCTGGGTGCAACTTACGTGAACTTTACCCATGTTGAGATGCTGAGGATGAAATCGAGGACAGCGAGATGGAAAAAGTCGACTCTTTGGTGGTGATGGTTGAGAAAGAAGCTCGCTGGACGGAGAGAGTGGGCTGGCTGGCTGGCTTAGCGAGGGCGAGGGCTGAATTTCGGTTTGTGTGGGAAGGAGGAGTCACGGGACCTGCGGAACAACGTACTGCCGCAGCCGGGATGTTGCCACGCTGGACGCCCTACCACATAGTACTATCATAGTACTATGTAAGTACCTACTACTACTACTACTACTACTTCCTACACAGAATACTAGTATCCTGACTCACTCTGAATCATTCATTCTGGATTCTTCCCGTTCATGATGAGCGAGCCACAGTCGCAGAATGCTTATTTCCGTCGCTACTTGACTACTTGATTGCCTTAATCTCCATTGCACTCCTTCGTCCAGACTGCCTTGTGAGTCATGACTCGCTACTTTGTCTCGAGCCACATACGTAGACTGATGGTTGTGGTTGACGATACATGTTCTATTTCTGTACGCACTTAATTAAACACACTTCTCTCGACCCATCCATCCATCGCTAAACTAAGCACCCAACGCATAAAAAACAACAAATCTCTTGCTGATCTTTCAGCTCTTGCTCGTTCTCGTTTAACTTATTGTTAGTAATTACTGGGGCGCCGGCTTAGTCATGCATCCATGAGCCAATCAGAGCTTGCTATTTCAGGCCCAGAAAAAGCTTCAGTTCTTCCCGATCGGGGAAAGTGTGCGACTTGTGCTTCGGGCGACCAATCAGATGTATCCGTGCCAGCAACAGATGTTGAGATCTTCGCCTTCACGTTGGAAGAAGCCCTGATAATGGAGTCGATGGTGATACATAGCGTTTGGCCGTCATGGGGTCCCTGGACAGGCAGTGACGCCGTCTATTTAAAGGCCCTTCGTCCCCATCGAGGAGGCCATACCCGACTAATGCAAAATTACTTTCGCTCAAATATTCTAACAGAACGAATATAGCGTCACTGATCGCACCATACGACCTGGGAGGACTCCCGAAACTACTGCCAAAGATGCTTCCCACCGACGCAGACAAAGCAATTGACCTCGTCGAACTCGTCATCTATGGCATTCTCACTCTTCCTGCAATCTATTGTCTGGCTCGCCATGGAAAGGAAGGCTTCTTCGGCTGGCTTTACGTCTTCACATACTGCACAATCCGTCTGATCGCAGCCGGCCTAAAATACAAGAGCGACCAGGACCACCAAGTTTCTACGGGGGCTCTGGTTGTTGACAATATCGGTTTATCGCCTCTGTTGCTTGCAAGTGCTGGTATTCTCCATGAAGCGTAAGTTTTTTCTTCTCGCTTATTCGTCTCTATTGTCTTCAGCTGACATCCCGGTTTTACTAGTCGATATGCCCGTCACGCGATCAAAAATAGTAAGATCGAATGGCTCTATGTGCTGCAATACCACATGCTCGTCTCAGCCGCTCTAGCCCTCATCGCAGTCTCCGTCTCCGATCTCGTCAAATCCGACTCCTCCAAGTCGGGAAGCGGACTTCTCAAAGGAGGATTTGCTATTTTGTTCGTTAGCTGGGTGATTCTCGCCATCGCTACGTTGTTCTCCATGAAGCGCCCAGCTTCTTACAGTCAGTTGACAAATGACAAGTCATTCCGCGACGGAACTCTGGTATGAATTTCATTGAGAATATATTGTTGAAAGGTCGATACTAATTCTTGTTGTCGCAGCTGCTCAACGCCGTCGTCTTTTCTCTCCCCATGTCGCTCCTAAGAGCAATTTACGGAGCCGTCAGTCTGTTCGGCTCAGGAAGTTCGATTGGAACCTCTGCCTTCTCATCTAATGTCGCCGCCAATGTCTGCATGAGCCTGATCCCGCCGATGCTGGCTACGATAGTCTTTATTGCTATCGGATTAATGACACCGCGTTCCCGAGCTACAGCCAGATCTCAGGTCAAATAAGTGACACTGTAAACTTGAGCCGATGGATGATGATTTGAGTACTGTTCATTTATTTGTGATTTCTCTTTCCTTTTGTACATGAGCGTTTGAGCAATGTTTTATTTGTTCGGGTCAGGACGGAATGAGGGGATATATGGAGGCCATATAATATGACATCCCAAATCTAAACAAGATTGTGAACACTTAAACGAGTCTAATCAGCCTCTTTTTTTCGTAAGTTCGTCGGCCTTTGATGAGATTTAATACGTAATTAGCGAGGGGTTTGTTACCCCACATAGATTCGGACTGATTATGATGGATTAGATCACATCAACGCCATTCTTCTGAACGTCAATCGATTACTTGGACATCCTTAGTGATCACATTAAAATATAGAGAATGGACAATGCCTCTGGAGCCGGCCAACAGCGATAAGTACTTCGATTTGGGATCTTACCATCGACCCATCACGACAAAGTCATCAAGCGCTCAGGGATGGTTTGATCGTGGCCTGATATGGACGTTCGCCTTCAACCACGAGGAGGCAGTCAACTGTTTCAAAAATGCCGTAAAGGATGATCCACAGTGTGCAATCGCATATTGGGGCTTGGCATATGCTATCGGTCCGAATTACAATAAGCCTTGGGATGCTTTCGATGGGCGGGACCTTCATATATCGTTAAGAGAAGCGCATAAGGCCGCAGTGCGTGCAAGAGATCTAGCCGTCGATTCAATGACGCCAGCCGAAAGGGCTCTCATCGAGGCTATTCACCATCGTTATCCATTTGAAAGCATTGTAGACGTTGGAAATGAAGCGAATGAACAGATATTTGCCACCTGGAATCTTAATTACGCGGAAAGCATGGGTGTTGCGTATCGGAATCACCCGGATGATTTGGATATTGCGGCTCTATATGCAGATGCACTTATGAACTTGACACCTTGGAAATTATGGAACTTAAAGACCGGGCAACCGAACCCAGGCTCACGCACGCTTGAGGTTAAAAGAGTTCTGGAGCAAGCCATTTCATCAAACGGAGGCTTACAGCATCCCGGAATTCTACATCTGTACATTCATCTTATGGAGATGTCCACAACACCAGAAAATGCGTTGCGTATAGCCGACAATCTTCGTGGGCTCGTGCCCGATGCCGGACACCTGAATCACATGCCAACGCATTTGGACGTACTATGTGGTGACTATCGTCAAGCAATCCAGTCAAATACTCGGGCTATTCAAGCCGACGAGAAGTACTTCGCCACTGCCGGCTCGCTCCGCTTCTATACCCTTTATAGGGCACATAACTTTCATTTTCGTCTGTACGCAGCCATGTTTGCCGGGCAGGCTCGAGTGGCGCTAAATACGGTGGAAGAGTTGGAACAAAGTATCCCAGAAGAATTGCTACGAGTCGAGTCACCTCCCATGGCGGACTGGCTAGAAGGATTTATCGGTATGCGTGTCCACGCCCTTATCAGATTTGGCCGATGGGAAGACATACTTGCCCTAAAACTTCCCCACGATCGAACGTTGTACTCTGTAACAACCACCATGATACATTACGCCAAGGGTGTAGCAAATGCCGCCTTGGGAAGAATCGAGGAGGCGGAAAATCAACGCGAATCATTCAAAGAAGCATTATTGCATGTGCAACCTTCGAGAACGATATTCAATAATTCCTGTCTTCACATATTGCAAGTCGCAGATGCAATGCTCAATGGCGAAATCGAGTACCGCAAGAACAACATTGACCAAGCATTTATCCACCTTCGTCAAGCCATCAAACTAGACCAGGAGCTCCCTTATGACGAGCCCTGGGGATGGATGCAACCTCCTCGACATGCATACGGCGCGCTATTACTCGAACAGGGTCGATTTGAGGAGGCGTTAGATGTGTACTCCACAGATCTTGGTCTTAATGACGTCTTGCCGCGAGCCATGCAACATCCGAATAATGTGTGGTCTCTGCATGGTTTATTTGAGTGCCTGACTACCTTGAAAAGATTTGACGAGGCGAAATTACTCAAGAAGCAACTGGATCTGGCAGTCGCGACGGCTGATGTACCTATCAAATCGTCGTGTTTTTGTCGACTTGATACAAACTGTGCCCCAACAGAACGTCATTGACAGACCTCAGATATTTCGAAATTTTCTACCGGGAATAACCTGATAAAATTGCGATTTCCTAAGTACGAAGGCTCAAGATACCGCGAGCTTAACATTGAGTAGCTGAGAAGTCTGATTCCGTACTACGCAAAAATTGGTGAAAAGCAATGTAGAGAATCCGTCATGCTGAACAGCTATTGAAAACGTATCTACTAGTTACACCCCTTGTAAACGAAGAGACGACGCCTATTTAAACCGCGTTCATGGATTAGGGCTTCGTGGTGCATGTGATTGCCTTCTTTGTCGATCGATGCCTCAGGCTGGCAGACAACAACACAGCGACAATACTGCCGGACTCGCACTTTTCATTTTGGGGGGGGCTAGTAATCGATACAGAGCATTGAGTGACTCAGTTCTGAATATGTGAAGACGATCATTCCCGCGTCGGCGTTCAGCAACGACTCGAAGACATAGCCTGAGCCTGCTGCCTCTCATCCCTTTTTCTCGTGTTTGGTATGCAAAGAACTTTGATGGAATCAAACCAAAAGCCACACTAAAGGTAGCCAGAATGTGGCTTTCCATTTAACATTTATCATTCTCACAGGCAGCACAAACCAAGTCATAAAGTAGAAGCACGTTAAGTACGTTTGTCCCCCTTAACAACACACTATATAGATCTACGGCTCGTATAACTTGATGCACTGAGCAGATTGTGTCTTTGCTGATGCGCACGAAGTCTATTATTAGCCGGCGTTGTACCGTATACCTAGCGCCGATGCCACGTTGCTAGCACTTCATACCGATAACTTAGATGGCGCCGCTCTGGATTTTCGATTGGGGTTAGTTGTAAATTTGTGCGAGAATCCCAGAGAATTCTGTTTAGAAATTCGTAAGAACGCCCTACATTAAGCTCGAGAATTGTCAATTATTTTACCTTTTTGCAGAATGATTTGATTAATCCCGTGATGCTTGCATGACATTCTTCTGAACCTTGTATTCTTGGCTGTCAGCAACGTTTCGATTATGGTAGTGATTGACAATACAAGTTGACGTAAACGACCCAATCTGACAGCGACCGGGATGTAAATTGTATTATGTATTGAGTAGGCCGCAGGAGAGGGGTACTTTTCTCTTACGCATGACCTAGGTATCTATCGATCCCGATGGTTCTCTTTGAGGACGGGGGAGCATTTAGAAACGCAATGTTCACCACCATGCCACCACTTTTGGGTTACATACGTGACGTCAAAAAACACTGGCTTGTCAGCAAGTGCATCGAATTGTCCTATAAATGGAAGGCTTTTAGCATAGCGCCAACACCACGGCTTTTTCGGCCCCCCGTAGAATGTTTAGTGTCTTTAGTACGCTGGAGTTCGTAAAGCCTTGCGGCATGTGCCATGTGCATGATTCCATAACATGTCCATCCTAGATACGGAGTACAATCTTCAATATGTGCGCAGCTCTTGGGCCGTTCCGCATCGCCTGTCATTCGGTACTTCCATGCCTTAGAACTTAGAACTGTTCAGGATCATGAAACTGCCCCCATCAGATCTACTATCTCATACACCATTTGTTCCTGCCACCCACGTGCGTTGCCCATCCGTGCATCATTCATCCTTTGATTCGAGGTCCCACCAGAGCCCCCGTCGAGCGAGTCAGTAAAAGCCGTGGCTAACATACTGATTGTTGATCAATTCAACCTGCTAGCCTGGTTGACTAGTGTTCTGAAACTCACAAGGTAAATCTCGCCGGTCATTATGTGTCTGGCGGACTCGGGTCTCATAGACTTATATGGGGCTCTTTTCTCCAGCCTTCTCTCTTGGCTTTTTCTTCACGATAGATAATGATATCTTTGAATGCCTTCCTCGTTTTCGAGGCAGTTTTGGCGATAGCTGCAGCCTTTGATCGGGCTCGATTTCCAACAAACCACACAAACTAAAAGTAAATGTCTCGATGAGTCTCGCACAGGCTGTGGCCTCATGGCCAGCACCAAACTATGTTGATCCCGTTACTCGAGGTGACGGAATTGTGGTTGCCAGCGCTGTTTTCGGCTCTTTGGCAACAATCGCAATTGCTTTGCGTGTGTACTCTAGAATACACATAACTCGCACTTTCGGCTCGGATGATATCCTCGTCCTTCTTGCCTGGGTAGGCATTTGCAAATAGACATTATAATGGAATGTGGGCTGATTTTCAAGAACAGGCCTGGGCGATAGCGATGATGATATGCTTATCGATCGCATCGAGAGAATACGGCTTCAACAAACATATTTGGGACGTGCCTTTCGACAAATTACGCACATCAAACGTATATAGCTTGCTTTTCCAGGTGACATTCAGCTTAGCATCATCCTTTACGAAGCTTTCCTTATTGTGGTTCTGTCGGCGTGTTATAGGCGATGGCAGGAAGATAAGCTGGGGATTTCACGATTCCGCCATTGTATTCTTGATGGGACTGATAGTGGTATTTGAAATTGCCTATCTCATCATGCTATTCTTGCAGTGCCGGTATGCCTTCTTGCAAATCACCTCATCTTTTGCGGATCTAATACTGAACATATGATGACTGCAGTCCATTGAAAGCCCTTTTTGACCTGATCCCGACATACCATCACGTCTGCAACATAAACAGTCATCTCCTTACATACGCTGCTAGCATAGCGAACACAATCACCGATTTCCTTACAACTCTCGTGCCAGTTACCTTAATCGGGAAACTGCATCTACCATATCGACAACGTATTGTTGTCATGGGACTCTTCGCACTTGGTGCTACTGTCAATATTGCTGGGGCACTTCGTACATACTACCTGCACAACAGTATGCTTGTAAAAAACTTGGACCGTTCCTGGGTCGGGTGGCCGACATGTATTTCTGGCATTGTGGAGATTGGACTTGGAGTGGTATGTGTTTTGCTTCTGGTCCATAAGCCTTAGTTGCTTGATTTTACTTTATGATGCTGATAGACCTTGCAGATAGTCACATCTGTGCCAGCTTTACGTCCATTAATTGGCCGCTTCTGGCCCTTGTTTCTCGAAACTCGGAGAAAGTACCGATATCAAGCAGATGACGAATCACCAGGCATCTCGTTTGGAAGCGAGCCTAAACCTCGCCGCTCCCGGAGTATCTTTGACCTCAAAACCTTTGACAAGTCTTGGGGCAAAGACAGCCTCGTCGCGAGTAAAATATCAACAAGTCAGCTTGAAATGAAGGAAACTCAATTATTTGAGCAGTCAAGACATGCAACCAACGATACGCAGACCTGGGGACAGGATTCGATGAATTTTGTACCCTGGCCCGAGCCGAGCAAATCAATCCCTCGTGCTGGCACGATGAATAAGCAGGATGCGCGTTTGGATGATGAGTATGAAAGATTTCGCTTTGATTTCATGTCTGATGAACAGTATATGACGAAATTATACGGGGATGACAACGGACGTCGTCAGTCGGGAAAGTGGCTATAAGCTCAGAACGCTCTGAATATTTGCAAAGAGATGTTTTACGTACGTTTGGTTCACGCTCTTGCAGCTGTGGCTTACGAGACTTTGACTTGATTTTATATACCCGAATAGTTGTCAATTTCAGACTTTAGATATATTTCCCAAACATAGTTTTGTTTCATTGAATCTCACGCGGGTCTTCCCAGGGCGACCAATTCGCGGTTTCAACGTCGATTGTAATGCCTGACCTCAAACCAGCTTGTTTGATCACATAAACGGCTTGATTATTGCCATAATCCGTCCACAATCCCAGAACGAACTAGTCGTAGTTCCACAGCGGCGTCAGGGATAGATATGCACCTCCGTTTTGCCCAACTGTGATACACTCGTTCACATTGTTCTGATCGAAAGTGGCCACAGGGGTTCCGGTGCACGTCGACACATTATAGATGGAGACAGTCCATCCCTCATTCGATGTAGCCATAAGTTCTGTCCAAACCACAGGCTCGACCGCAAGATTTAGGTACCAGCAAGTCTCGGGTCCTGCAAAGGTTAAAGTGCCACCAGGACTGCTTGGGCACGCAGCAGTACCGGCATATGCAGTCAGAGACAAGATTACGTTGGAAGGAACAGCAAGTGAGGCGTCGCTTGGGACGGTTGGGGTCCCCTCGAGGCTGGAAAGAAGGTGGCCGTTGTAGTTGGCGATGTACTCCTCTGCATAGTCAACTGTCAGAAATCGTATTTGACATAGCTAAAGGTAAAATCTGGGATGGGGTTGAATTTGAAAGCGCATCGTACCTAAATTTAAAGTAGAGTTCCCATTTTCATTTGCGAATGTCTGGGCAGTAACATTGTAGTGTGGCGCCGCTATCCAACAAGAAGCAGTCCGAGCAAGACGCTTGATAGGCTCCACTATAATATTATATCTGATTAGCAAGTATTTCGTGGTAATAATGGCTTCCATCGTAGCAGCCAGAAATATCGAATACGATATGAACATACTCCGTTTTCCACTAATCAAAATGAGCAGGGGATCATTAGCACTTTGTTGATCTCATATGCTACTAGGATTGTAATGGAGAAGTGACATACCTCCAATTTACCTTCCGTGTTCGTGATATGTGACGGCAAGTACACACCACTTGAAACAGAAGTGCCAGCATCGTTAGGGCAGTTTGCCACCAGCCAGTTGGTGTTGAGTGTTATATCAGTGCATTCAGACGAAAAGCCAGTTGTAGCGGCAGCCGCTGGGCTTGGAATAGCCTGTGCGATGCCAGCGACGAAGCTGAAGAGAGCTGCTAATTTCTGATGCTGCATCTTGACGTCAATGACATTCAAGTGATTGATCTGGAAAGCAAAGGTCAGTCCCACAGGGATAGGTACTATAGAGTAATGAAGAGGACAATAGTAATTCATGCAAGGAAGGTTTTTCCACCCGGATACTTAGAGATGGGCCAGAGATGGCAAGCAGCAGAGACTTACGTTGTTGAAATGCCTGTAAGCAAAAAGATACCGAGTTGATTCTATGAATCCGTACGAGAGCATTGGCCTTTTTATAGTTGGATTTGAAGAGCTATCACTGTCTTTCATCAAATTGTAATCCTGGAAATAGGATTCCATGTGACATCGCACAAGCTATTAGGCCGGAAAGATCGGGTAATTGTGCCTGTTTGTGCCTTTTCAAAGAGCTTGTTCGTCCTGATAGGCCAGCTACGATACTTAATTCAGCCGAGGATGACCTTAAAAGAGATAAACTATACACTAATGTAAGTCAATCCAACAGTCCCAGGAGCCTTACCTGGTCTCGGTTTGTGAAACAATGAAGACATTAAAGAACCACAGTATCTTTGCTTCTCATTGGGCGCTCGTTTGGCCGATACATGAGGTGTACCAGTGCGAAAAGTCTCTCAAAAGGGAAAATTGTATTTCGATTGAAGACAAGGGTAGCCATAGTAAGCATTGTGTTCGGTGTATTATGTGCGGAGCCATTGAATGAATCATGAAGTCACACTGGTACTTAAATTCGTTCAATAAGTAATTAATCCTGAAGTTTCCTAAGTTCAGTCGTGCCTGTAACCTTACCACGTAGTACAACGCAACAACTTGGGTCGCGCCATCCAGCCCAGCCGTCTTAGCGTATGAACTGCTGGGTACTCGGGGATGTTACTGGCAAAAGTTACTGTGAGCCCGGAGACTTAAAGGAGGAGTATGTGGAGCCCACCTGAGTCAGTCATAATACGGCGCTCATTAATCTAGCGTCCTAGACTCACATGGGGTGCGCATTGGTTTTAATTTATGCCGGAGGGCCTGATGACAAAAACTTACAAATCGCAATGATGTTGGGGTCGTCCATCATGTGCCACGTAGCTGTTCCGTGAAACGAGTCACGATTCGTTGTGGCAACGCTGGTAGCAAGATTTTAGCAAGAGACATACGTACTCTCGGTTCGGATCTGATTTTGCTTCTGGAGGCTCAAATACGGTAGAATGCTAGTGCCTATTCCATCTTACGTTAGGAGCCTTTGACTGGCTGTTAATGTACCTGTTGGGAAACCGACACCTCTTCATATTGAAGAGCCATACATCAGGTGATGCTGGAAGTCACGTCAAGTCAAGCATGCATGCTTAACTATCGCTCGATGACCGATTGATGGAACGATTAACGAGAACGAGAAAGATTTGAGCACAGGCTGGCGGAAACGGTGAAAGCGGGCCGCGCACATGGGGTCCGGATTATCGATTATTTGAGATTGAGCATGGTCGTAATTTAATATGCTTTTATACCTAAAATATTGCAAATAAGGGTGGCATGGTATATGCTACTCCTATTGTCACAAAACGGCGTAAATATCTTTTTATGGGGATTAGTATCTAATGGTGGTAATGAGCTACTGTCGAGGCATATTGTCAACAAGCCATGTAATCGGATATTGGATCTATACAGACGACTTCGAAAATGATCTTATTTCCAGGTAGTACCGAGCTTTTGTAAAAACTGACTCATGTATCAAATGGGTACTACGTATCCAGTTTGGAGTAGAAGCCACCCGAATTAGTTTCTGTAAATTTGCATTGCTAGGAGTGTCTATTAATAGTTCGACCAGAAAAAAAAATGACAATACAAACACAATATTATAGTATGCAATGGAAGTGTGCAAGCTGAAATACATATGAAAATATAAGAATAATGCAATAGAGGGCTTGCTGGCTATAGAGTAGCCCCGTGATGAGTTTAGTGCCGTCCCCTGGAATCTGCCGTTCCGAACCTCTAAGATAAATGCTTTGCGTTATAGATATTCAAGCTTAATAGATGCAAAACAAGACCAAAGTGCCGAAAGCTCCCAACAATACAGTGCTTGGAACAGCAAAAGCCGGCGCAAAACTTGAATATTGAATGCTCGACTCTCCAGCTTTCGGCACCCCGATTTTGGAAGGTTCTGGAGCAGCTTTGGTTGCAGTTGGTCGTTCACCCATAGCAGACGCCTCTGTGGAATGCGCATTTGGTGGAGATCCATAAATCTGATGTTCTCTAGTGGTTCCCTGTGGTTGGGGCTTGCCACTTGTCGATGAAGGAATAGCGGGTTTGGAATGTATTTCAGTGCAGTTGGATGGCATGGATGCTAATAAATGTCAGCGACTATGATTCACTGATATTAATGAGAAAAGAACAACGGATTGAGGTACCTACATGGAACAGCAGCATGAGAGACGGACGGAGCCTCGGTGACTATATGTTCCGGCTTTGAAAATGGGGGAACATAAGCGTCAGTGTGTGTTGGTTTTCCAAATGTTGGAACCGCGTGTGAGGGAGCTAGTTCATCGGGCTCTTTACCGTGCTCAGACGGAGGGGTGAAAGGATGGGCATTGATTTCTCCGGGGTGAGGGTGTTCCTCGCTTTGACCCATGGGTTGAGTAGTACTTGTGCCTGCAGGAGCTTTAGCAAGTACTGAGTGACTGCAAGAAACTGGAGGAGCGCCATAGTAAGGTGATGGTCCATCGTGAGGCATAGCAGGCTTAGTGGGATGATCAACATCGCTGGGGCGTGATGATTGTGGAGGTGATGCTGGGGAAAGCTGATAAGACTCGGGTGTGCCGCTCTTGGGATCGTGAGTCCCTGCAGGAGCTAAGTTAAATGGCGGGGGAGATGACTTGTGATAAGGCTCAGTGGGAGGAGGCGAGAGTTCATGAGGTCCGGCGGGTGGGCTACCCTCCGGTTGAGACGACTCAGGGACAGCAATAGTCGGCGAAGGTTCTTCGTACAATTTAGGCGGAGGAGTATCTTGATGAGACTCTGCTGGTGGACTACTATCCTCAAAATTGCCTCCAGGACCAAAGTCAAATGGTGGAGGTTCTTGGTATGATCCATGGGGCGGAGGTGGTTGATGAACTGCAGAAGGCGAACTACTCGCGGGTCCAGATGGCTTTCCAAAAGCGGAATCATCTGTGGGAGGGTGTGGTTTTTGCTCAGATCCGTCTGGTGGTGGAATATGGTGAGGACCAGCAGGATAGCTGCAATGAGGCTTGAATGCCGCGTCCGGGGCAAGATCAGACCCCAAAGGAGGTGGCCCCTGATAAGCTTTGGAAAAGGCAGATGGTGCAGTACTGTGACCTTTATCTGATTCATCTGGCAGTGATGTGGTTTTGGATGGTGGTAGTAGATGTGAGATCCACGATGGAATGCCTGGGAAATCGGTTGGCTTTGCAGCATCAAGACCGTCCCAGGGCTCTGTAGGCTTTACAGAGGCTGAATAGGATGGTTTTGCTCCATCAGAGAAAGAAAGAGGCTTTGTAGGTGAAGCATATGGCGTCTCCACGTGCAAGGACGGAGTTTGCGGATGGCCGGAGGACGCTTGTAATGCGGGGGGTGGAGTGTTGAGCTGTGGTTCTTCCGGTGTTACTGGCTTACTGAAAGTAGGTGGCGAGCCATAAGAAGCACCTGGGAGTGCTGGGTGGGAGATCTTGGGTGGTGAGGTGGGCTTGGCTGAATCTCTAGTGTGAGCAAACTCACCAGCTCCTGGAAAGGATGTGATGAATGGCGGGAGCTCCTCCTCTGTAGGCTGTGGTAAATGGGATGGTAAAACCGATGGGAGATAAGTTGAGTGTGGCTCTGGCGAATGGTCTGAAAGTGCATGTACATAGGCTGTATGTGACGGACCTGGTTCCTCGAAGTTATGAGATGTTGAGGTCACCCAGTCGCGTGGTGGAGGAAAGGGGAGATCTTCGAAGTTCAGGTGATCAACTTCAGGCTCTTCTCGTCGAACCACACCAGCAAGTGCTGTACTGGCAAGTGCCAGCAATGTAAGTTTTGACTGGACCATGACCTCTGTGTATATCTGTTTAGTCTTGGCCAAAAAAACTCAATATCGGGCATGAAAGGGGTTATTATTCGGATTGAAGATATTTGATGCTGTGTTGTTTGAAATCTCTTCTACCGGGTTTCAACGAGGTCTTTATATGGTGATATTACGTGTCAACACCTGTAACATGTTCAAATGCAGACATAATAATATGACCACAATGCATCAATAACTGTCATTCAATGTCTAGTTTGCTTTATTTTCGTTTGCCCGAAAACGGAAAAAAGGGGAAGTACGGGAGACCGATATTACCGCCTTAGGCAACTTGAAAATGTCATCGTTATGACCCAAGCTGTTGAAGACATCAGAGAGTACGATGCACATATATTCTATTGCTATCCAAGAATATTGACGTTCCCAGATAATCTGATCTTTTGGATTGTGTTCATGTCAGTCTTGGCCAGTTTGAAGTCGCAGATGGCCACGGAAACATGTAATCAACTACGTACTGTTTTTCTATACCTTGAGCTAACGGGTACATTGTAACAACCGTTATATGTGTGCTGCTGTAATACTATTACAATACCTATCTCTCAACTTCTAAATCTGGAAATCGCTCGACTGACAAACTAGTGTCGAAAAGCAGGCTTCGCAGAGCGTGATAGTAACTGTACCGTTTGGACATCTTAAAAGATGGCGTGCGGGTACTATCGCAAATATTCTTTTACTACCAGACGAATGTTGCCAGATAAAATTTTGATACCACCACCATGTGTTACGTGACTTGTGCTTTCCCTTTCTGCTGTCTATCGCATTGAGCTGTTTTCGTTACATATGATTTATCAAGTCTGAGAACAAATTATATGGCTAAAATGCCTTACCAGTGAATTGTAAGTCAAGCCAAGTGGGAGATAATAATAAATGATTCAGGATCCTGAGACCATCAAACATCCCTGACCCATTTCTCGGGGCGGTTGGGGGGTTCCGGATCAGCATGGTATAGCATTCCTTTGCCACGTGCATTCCACATCCTCGAGGATCTGATTCGTTGTGTTGTATAAGCCTCCAACTCAAAGCCCGGTGTATGTTTAATCTCAATGAAAATATGGGGTCCTTTATGCAAGGATCGGTTGATTGGAATGTCTGACAGCCATTGGCAAACTTGTGGAGATAGTCAGGGGTCAGTGTAGGGCAGTGGTGCTTGACATGAGGTGGAATGACAATTGACTATCACGCAAGTGGATGGTCATCACTTTACCTTCTTGACCTCTTACAGTTACAAGAATGGGTAGGTGTGTATGAGAGGGCAAACAAGGATTCCAATAACGTCACTACAACAATCTGGTCATATCTAGGGAGCTTTTAAGCGCAAGCGTCGAAGCCAGAGGTATGGTCATTTGAGTTCTACATTGTAGCTATTGAGACATCCAGCATGGTCTATTTGGCTAAAGTATGTGTAGCTATCTTGGGATTCTCTCGTCTGACCTCGCTCTTCTGTGCCCTAGCCCTAGCCCTAGCCCTGATTCCCGAGAGCTGTAGTTGACCAATGAGAGAGCTAGTCTGCAAATCTTTCCTATTAAGGACTAGCGTTGCGGAGCGTCGGACCGTCGGAGATAAGACAGTTCGAAGCTGTTCTTCGATCCAACACGTCTAACTACCTACTAACCTATTACCTATTACCTAGAGGTAGGTACAGTCTGTACTCTGCGCTCAAGATGCCGGCTCTGGTTCTCACTACATTGTCCCCGTGCGGAGACGTCGATTGCAATGCATTCCAGCCAGCAATCATCTCGGCTTATTGCACTGATACGGTCATTCTATTAAGCTGACACAGCCCTCTAGGCGCTAACACCATGAATGTCTGACAGGCAACTAGAAAAGTCAAGGTATGCATAGTGCCCCTTTCGCTGAGAATCACAAATCTCACATGGAGGCGCTAGTGTGACTTTCAGGGCCGGTCTGCGGTCACTGTCAACGAAGAAAAGAACGATGCCAATACACAGAAGATGCATCAGCATCATGTCAGAATCAGCTCCGCCGTCCGTGTCGTCGAAATGCCATTGCCATCCACTCCCACGATAGTAGTTTCCAACCTCTTTTGACCACCGATTTATCGTGCATCGAAGAGATACTTTGCGTCATCTTTCGACTCGCGTCAGTCTCATTTTGTCGGATCGAGACGATGCTCAGGCAGTACGGTACCCTCACGTTCTCCAAGACGCTCATAAATATCCGCATTTGACGCATAGTATGCTCGCTATATCGGCTCTTCACTTATCGCAGACAGCGAAATGCAAAGACTCTCCCATGTCTGTTGTTCTGATCGATGTGGTGATTACATTCAGTTGTGTGATATTATGTAATTATAATTGGAAAGGTTACTGTTTCTTGTCCATCCGTAGTATATGCGCCCTTTAGCTTGACGATTTGATGCATCTGTCTAGAACAGTAGCAGGACGATTCGAGCAACGCGAGGGGCAGACAACTCACGAAACACGCAGATCCTCATTTACAAGTTTCGTGCTGAGCAGTCGATAGAGCCTGCCTGAAAATGCGTTGACTGGGAAATGTCACCTAGGAATGTGGCTAGCCTCAGTCGATGACCGAGAAATCTCCTTCCAGAATACGAGCACCCGCAAAAGCAAGGATTTCTGTTTGAAGTTTATTCCGTTAATTCATTTGATCCAGAAACATCAAAAATAGATCTCGTGTTTCAAAAATAAGATATGTTGTATTGTAGAGTGTGATATTATTGTCTGCCAAGCGGCGATGGTTGGTCATGATGAGCCGCGATCAACTCAATGGCAACCAATGGAGTTTTGACGAGCCACAGTGTTACGTTTCGACCATTTTATGGGGTCTATTGCCGAATATGTCGATCTCTGGTTTTTCCTTAGACTTCCAATCAAATTCTCCAGGCCAAGAAAGTTGAAGAAACACCAATTCATGGTCAATACCGGGGTTGTCCAGCAAGGCCCGCATACCAGGGCGCGCGTATACTGACACAATAGCATGGTTTCCAGGCCTTTGAAGAGTCATTATTCGTTTGGACACCAATCGCCCTGAAACGACAATAACGTTCCATTTATTTCATGACGAGCCATTTATGTTTGGCAGGATGACTTGGAGCATGTGTACGGAGCATTCCAACATAAAAGCTGCGACGCGCTCAAAATCAATTACTTCTAGGCAACTCCCTTTGTAATATTCGCTTCTGCAACTCGCGCGCAAGCTGTCGCTCTGTCTCTTTACTTACTTTGTAGCATTTGCTAGACGGGCTGATACAGACTTTCATCATGAAGTATCTCGCTGTTGTTGGCTTCCTCGCTGCCCAAGCGGCTGCGTTGAGGAATGTCATGTATGTTGACCAGTAAGTAAATCATATCGTCTTCATCGAGTCCGAGAAAAAATCATCTCTAACAAGCATATCTTCCAAAGATGGCATCATTCCAGTTTGCCATCAAGCGACCTCGTATCGTCGGTGACACATGCGATCATGGCATTCGCACCGTCCGAAAACTTCAACAGCGGAAGCACATTCACGCCCTTTGAGTCCATCGACACGTTCAGAGCTCGGTTCCCTAGCACCACAAAGATTATGGTTGCTATCGGAGGTTGGGGTGATAATGCTGGCTTTTCTACCGCCGCGGTGAGCGAGACGTCTCGCTCTACCTATGCTCAGAACGTTGCGGCCATGTTGGAGTCAACCGGTCTCGACGGCGTCGGTAGGAATTTATACTCTTACCAAGAAGTGAATACAGTTAAAATTAACTGTCTTGTTGATTAGACCTCGACTGGGAATATCCCGGTGGAAATGGCGCAGACTATAAGACCGTTCCCAACTCGCAGCGTGCTGACGAAGTGACCACTTTCCCCCTATTGGTCCAAGCTATTCGTGAAGCCATCGGTAACGACAAGATTCTTTCTATCGCCACCCCTGGACTCAAGCGTGACATGATCGGATACACGGCGGACAATGGCCCTACCGTTTTCGACACCGTTGACATGGTCAACATTATGAGCTACGACTTGATGAACCGACGCGACAATGTCACTAAACACCATACCAGCATCAAGGACTCCCTGGAGACGGTGAACAACTATATCGATATTGGCATGAATGCAACAAAGGGAAACCTCGGTATTGCATTCTACGCCAAATACTTCACTACCGACCCTGCATCTGACTGTGCTACCAATCCTATCGGTTGTGCTACGGTCGAGCTTGAAGATGCCAATGGTCAAGATACTGGCAAGTCTGGCGCAGTGACCTTCGAAACCAGCCCCGAGGTTTCAAGCTCCGCAATTACATCTTCATGGAGCAAGGCCAAAGCCAACGGCCTCACCGACGAGGATGCTGGTGGACAGTACTACTGGGACAGCGATGCACAGCTCTTCTGGACTTGGGATACGCCCGATTTGATCACTAAAAAATTCACCGACATTATTGCGGCTACTGGTCTCGGAGGTGTCATGGCATGGAGCTTGGGTGAGGACAATCTTGATTGGGGCGAACTCAAGGCTATCAACGCTGGTGTTGCGGCTGCTCAGTAGATCGACTCATTCGTGTGAAAACTCGTGAATATTGTCAAAGTATAATCGGCTATCTTTCATGCGAGTATCTATCTTCATCCTTCTTGTATAGGTCTACACTTGTGGTACTCTTCAAGCACATTACAACTGGGTGCTGGTGGTGATGTCCTACTTTCGAAACTATCATTTTCTTTAATTACCATTCATTCTTGATTCAACATCATACTTCATTGCTTTCTTGTATATGTATACATTGGTCCTCAACTCGTAGCTAGGTGACTTTGTGTGAGCTGATGCCTCTGCCTCCGAAACTATCTTGTCACGATATTCGACATCTATTAGTAATAGGGGAAGCTTTCAAATGTGGTTGAATTACTGATAATATAAACAAAAGTCTTGGTATTAGATCTAGAAAAGTGTAAAATTAGGTCAGACTGTAAAGAAAAGAAAAAAAAGTGGAACGGTGCAGAACGGATGTCGGATTATTCGTATCGATCCCCTTGGGCAATTTATTTGCTCAAGATATACTGGGTATAAGTCCATAATTTCTGAGATAGATCAGGACTTTGTGCCGTCTGATCCAATCTGTCATTGCTCAGTCTCCCGACTGGCATGTAAAATCCTCCATTGACTAATTCATCTCTTTTGGCGCCAGCGGCCGCCCAAAGCTGGCTTAGGCGACCTTGCTCTTCCTCGATAAAGGTCACACCCATGAACCATAGTACGAGAGCTGTGAGGAATCTTTGATGCCAGGGAATTGTCGTTGTGAGATTTGTGTTTACGGCGCCAGGGTGCACAGAGATGAATTTGATGTTTGTGTCGGGGTATTGGCGGGCTAGTTCGGCCGAGTACATGATATTGGCGAGCTTGCTTTGCCTAATGATGGAAAACTCAGTGGAAGGACTTCGATAAAAGAGATTCTACCGTTTGTACTTACGCATATCTGTATGACCATCCCAAAAACCCGTTTTGAGGTGTGCGAAGAGTTGAAAACGTAATACCATCCTTGGTGTGACCCTTCCAAGCTGTCGACGTTAAACTCAGCACACGTACATCTGAGTTTGGCTGACTAGCAGTCTGTTTCAAGATCGGCATGAGTTCTTGAATGATCATGGCATGTGCCAGATGATTGATGGCAAAGTGAAGCTCGAAGCCATCTTTGCTAACACCGGGTGGAATGAACATGACACCTGCGTTGCACCTGGATCCCAGTTAGCAATTAGGATCCAACCCCACATCTCGGAAAATTTTAAAATAGACTTACATGAGGACATCGAGTCTATCATGAGCGAATTCTTTGCACGCTTCCTTGACGGCGAGCAAGGATGTCATGTCCATCTTGACAAAAGTCAATTTGGCTGAAGGCTTTTCGATCAGAACTTCTTGGATTAATTCCTGTGCTGCTTTGTTGTTGCGGCCGGTGAAGTAGATGTGCGCCGGGTCATGCCTGGCAAGGGCAGTCACCGAGGCTCTCCCGAGTCCAGATGTTCCTATGGATCTCAGATTATTTATTAATGAGAAAGGAAAAAAGCAATGACCAACCTCCGGTGATGAAAATGACTTTTCCATCAAGCCCCGGAATCTCCTTCTCGGGGTTGAAGTTGACGTACTGCTCAAGATTAGGCATGTTGTAGGGTGCTGCTCAAAGATTGCAGAGAAACTTCGATCGCAATTTTGCTGCTTGGAAGGCTGGCTGTAGCTAGTGCGGCTTGAAACTTTGGAGATGAGTTATGCTGCGTAGAAGGATAATGGTTGAGTCGATATCTCAGATATTTATATTCCTCGAGTGCCCTCCAGGGCCACATGCTTCGGAGTTATCATAACGCCACGAGACTTGTCCGGAGAGACTGATTTCACACGTCTGGAGGAGCAGATGCGCCGTGTGGCGTAAGCGGCGTGCATTCTTGTGATCCAGCGGCTGTTTAGCAGACTTGGGTAGGCAGAAGGAGAGAGTTGAGGATATCTTTCTGGAAGAAAAAGATAGAAAAGGAAGGATCCATTGGAGCCTGTCAAGGTGTGGATGGGACCCACGGATCAGCCCCTGATTTAACCCATATCAGGGATGGTTTATATGCAGGATAACGCGCTAAGCCAGCCACTAGGCCAATGACAGCTAGGTTCATGCAGTGTCCAAGACTGATAGAGCTTAGTGTCATGCACAATAAGCAGCGATTCTAGAGGTTCGGCCAATGAAATCTTACACGATATGCAAAGTAATCCGCTAGCGCAACACTAACTACATCGGAACAGCGGGGTTGACGGCCTGAGGCTGGACTCTTATGAAGCAGATTGACTTCGTGAGACGACATCTCCCAGAGGAAAGAGACATCAGAGCTCTGAAAAGCTTCCTATAGGTTCATATCCTCTCGCGCATTCCGCTTATCATGCATTGCTAGTGTCAGGACACAACTGAGAGAGATCATTTTCGTCATAGATTGCAGGATATACATCATGTTCCCCCCTGCAGAGGTATGTAACAAAGTGGATCTTGGTCAACGTGCTTGTTGCTGCTCTACTATTGTTCCGTCTCGACAGTTCAGAGGAGCTTACTTGATGGACAGGCGCGAATTCGAGATGACGACTGGACGGGAACCACAGATCCAGTCGAGCGACGCAAGCGGCAGAATCGCTTACATCAAAGAGCCTGGCGTATGTTCTGATGAGCAGTAAAAAGCCCGAACAATCATTTACTTTACTGACGCCACTGTCTAGGGCGACGCCAGAAATTGCAGGTGAAATCTGAAGATACAAAGGAGATTAAAATCATCTCCCCGGCCCCATCGCTCGTCAATAAAGATTTGCTTCAAAAGGTGGCCTTGGATCATATTAGCGGACGTCAACGCATGCCCGTCACATTAAAACAGATCCACAACTGGAAAGCCTTCGGAGCGATTATGGAGAAGGCCCTGGGTGATGCCGCTGCTACATTTGCCGTCTGGGCCGAACTAAAAGCATGGCGGCGATGGGAGCTAATATCCGATTTATCTCCTTCTGACCTGACGCGAACCTTGACTCTATACCCCTCGCCTTCTCGTGACGCTAGCCCCAGCGAGCTCGAAAGTCCGCCGTATCCAGAAAGCGTCGACTCGCTTTGGTTCCTCAACGACAAGTATTCACTACACGGCTCAGAATTCGAAGTCGACTTTCCTATATCTCTCGATGACAAACTATTTGTTCTTATTCAGCACAACAGCCTCCGAGGCATGCTAGCCAACATGGCAATTCTGATCCGGCGAAGCGGCCGGGATTTCCAAGGGTGGGATGATTTCTACACGGAAGATCTTCTCAATCCACCCGAAGACTTGCCTCCTTGTTTACAATTTACAGATCTACAAAAGACAACATCTCACGAAGCCTGGATAGATATAATCCCGTCTGCTACTATGCGGGATAATATTATCAAATACCAAGGTCTCATCGACGAAGATGACCTTTGCTCCGACTTCCTTGGTGGCGCTTTTGAAGGAGCAAACGACACACACAAACGGGGCCTGCTACTATGGGGTGAGCCGTGGTCTCCAGATGGGTGGGAACTGAGTGAAAGCTTCCTGAAAAAGTGGTGGTTTCTGTTACAAGGTTGTGCTGAATTGCTTGTGTCAACAAACAAGTGGCGAGAAACCAGAGGAGAAAAGAAGCTTTTTGTCAAGCTGTGAAATATGCTCATATGATTGACCCTTCTCATCGCATTTTCTGAGAATTGTCATACAAAAAAACAACTCCCATCACAGAACAAAACATGCACGAATATACGGTTATTCTAACAACTCAAGACACATCGAGTCCGATGACAATAACAAAGATAAAAAACTGATCGATTACAGCTATTCGCTCCCTTTGACAAAGCCAGGTAGTATCAGCTCCATATGGCTTGATTTGCTTATTCCAAGATTGCCATTCCTTGTGAGCTTTTACTGGCACCGAGTCCGTTGACGAGGAAATGCTGAATTTGCTTTCCCATTGAAGTATCCACAACAGTAACAGCTGAAGCAGTGGTGCCATTTCCAGGAGAAAGAGCGTAAGCATAGCGACCGGAGACTTTGAGGTCAATGAGACCAGGGTCACCATTAGTGAGGTCGATGGTTGATAGGATCTGAGCATCCACTGCACTCATTTCAACAAGACGATTGCGTGCGACGTCTGTCACGAATACACTTCCGCGCTCTTCCGAGAAAGCAGCCCAGCAAGTTGCTTTTTGGCCTTCAATGATTTGCCTGGACACCAGCGAGACTTCGTCCGTAAAGGGATTGACTTGAAGAATCGCGGCTCCAAAGGAAGCGTCTGTCACGAAAACGGTAGAAGTTCCGGGAATTATGGTCGAACCAAAGAGAACAGCCGTACCATTAGGTGAGCTTCTTGTTTCATGAGCACCAGAATAGGAGTAAAAATTCTCGATCGGCAACACGGAGATGTACCCAGTGTTGTTACTGGTAGGATCACCTTTGACAGTTGTGATCAAACGAGTCTCGTCCTCGGAGAAGAAAGTCTGCGCCACGCCATTTAGAGGTCCAGTCGGTGGCGTTGTTTGGTTCAAAGCGAACGCAGTCAATGGGCTCATGTCACCCAAGCCTTTGCTCGAGTAGGAAGCGCAGGAAATTCCGGCTTGGGCACCAGTGGTGCCGACACACACTAGACTGTTCTTGCTTGACGCCGCAACAGTCACAGGGAACTGGCCAGGCAGCAAGGCTGGCTCACCAACAAGGCTCAGGTCTGTTGGGTCCTTTTTTGAAATCCTCATCATACTCAAGGTATTCGATCCGGGGTTAACGGCAAACAGAAACTGGTAATGAAAAGTGTAAGCCATCTAACTGCCCATGAATATTTAGAACCTTATGAATGTGCTTACATCGTCAACAACAGTCAAGGCAGACTGCGAACTCAGAGCATCTGGACCATTGGCACCACCCGTAGCGTTGACGGTACTCCCACCCTTTCCTCCGGTAACTATCGTCGCGCCTCCGGACAAAGTACCGTTACGGCCAATCGAGATCGCGACCACTGAGTTCGAGTCCTCATTCGTCAAAAAATAGATAGCCTTGGCCCTATGAGGTGCTTCACATGAGTTGCCTCTGGCGTCCAAGGGGAGCGCTGTGGCTGATAGCCCTAGTAATGCTCCTGCGATGCAGAAGTTGACTTTGTTGAAGAGCATTGCGAAAAGTTTCGAAAGACGAAGAACAGAAAAGATGCAGAGCTGCAGCTTTGAAGGACTTTCGAAGTGATGAGATGTGTCTGTAAAGAGATCATGCTATTTGGTATGGAAATAAGCAGGTATTTATAAGTGAGGGCGGCAGGTACATGAGCTATCATGTAGCTGCTCAATTCCAAATACATTCATTCTTCCAAATTAACGGCAAGACTAGTTGAATTCTCTGCTTTGCTTAAACTTGAGACCTACAGAGAATTTCATGTCAGCTCCTTCCTGCTAGCTGAGGCTATATCAGAAACAAGGGGGAGCAGATTATGGAATCAATGCGGATTGCCTGTTTGAGACTAGTCGCTTCTTTCCGGGGAATCAAGGCCGACCGGGGTAAGCGCTAAACCCTTCAGGGAAGACGCGGGATTATGGAATCACCGACAGGGGCACCGCGCTAGTCTGTTTCAGTCTTAGCGTTTGTGAAGCTCCGATTCCATAATCACAAAACCGCCTCACTCACTGCCCTCATCCTCCTTCTCGCAGTTATTCAACTGGCACGTTGAGAAATCATCTGGCTATTGGACTTTGTGGCTGCTGGAGTCAGCCTGGCGTTCCTTATCTCAATCAGCAGGGTATATACATATTGCACATCCTCTGTAAGAGCGAAAATGAAGAAGACCTTTACCTTTCTATCAGGCCGCCGGTCCACTCAGGGTAAGTCTTCTCACTATCCAAGCTTCAACTCTTCTCGTTAGCTTCTTCTGAAGCACCACAAAACTATGGCTGTTGCTATGCGCCCTTCAGTTAGCGTTCACTTATTGACTGGCACTCGTTCGTTGCTGTCCAAAGACAAAGACAAAGATTTCTCCAGCTCGTCCGGACATAACGAGTCTGCATACCTGAAACGCCGCGAGCAGGTCCGAAGAGCTCAACGGTAATCACATACCCAGACACAAGCTCCCTTTAACCATGACTGACTAAAGATCAGAACTCATCGAGAACGCAAGGATCAGTATTTCAAGACGTTGGAGAGCGAAGTCTTGCGTCTACGAGCGAATGAAGTCGATTTCTTGAAGAAGATACAAGAATTGGAGACGCATATATCTCATCTCCAAGAAGCAGTGAAACGCAATGGTATTGAGCTGCCCGCAATCGAAGGGCACAGTCAAAGTGGCCGAGGATTAGCGACCAATTTTCCTACTATGGCTTCATCCAAAGCCAACAATGTCGCTCACAATTTGCCTGCGACGGATTCAAGATACCATAACACAGATCCTCCGAACAAGAATAGTGAGTAGCTTCAATGGTCTTTTTGTTTGGCTTTCTTTCGCACAAGACTCATTTCACTTACGAAATGTCTCGTCGCTGATTCTCATAGCCCAGCTACCATCTTCGAATAGTCCCATCACCAATCAATATACAGAGCCTACGGAGTCATCACTGCTTACCCGTGGTATGGAGTTTGTTCTGACGTGAGTTTCCATGCTTTGCCTATCATAATATCAAACCCTTACGAAACGATTTCTAGACTTGAAAGACCCTGTTTTGGCCACATCGAAGTCGGTCTTACCAAATCGAGTGAACCTACCGGCCATGTCTTGACCGCCTCCATGCCGCTGTTGAATACCTGTCACTATCCACATTCTTTTACCGAGGAGTCTCCATCGCTGGAGGTATCAAAGTCAATCTTTAACCGCTTAACGAACTTGTCTTCCGAGCTCGTTCACGATGACGAGTTGAGTCCCATACAGCTATGGAACTACATTGTCAGTCAGCAACTTGCAGAAAAACTTAGCGCCCGTCAGCTGCGCGTATTAGCCGATAAGCTACTTTACCACGTTAACTGCTATGGGTACGTGCAGATCGATTATATACTCCGATATGAATCTTCCTGACCCATTCAATAGATTCGGTGCAGTTGTGGCGAAAGATGTCTGTTTGAAGATGGTGTCTCAGTTGTTAGCCGCTGGTTGATGTTGCTTATCGAATTCGTTCGACTGCACACTATGTCGAGAAATTCTGTCAAATGGAAAGTGAGATGTCAAATGGAAAGTGAGAATTTCAAAAAACACCTTGAACACGATATCATAGGATTACCAATCCCGGGCAAAACTCTCAACCAATTTCGACTTCGGCGAGCTCGGCGAGCTCGGGGAAGCGGGGATGTCTTCTTGTTAGGGCTTACCGAGCGTCGTTTGTGTATTATACTTACGGTATTATTACAATACGGTACCAAGAAGATAATACATAGTATCAACGATCAATAATTACACATCATCCACGCTATCCTATTAAGTGAAGACTCCTGTCGAAATCCCATTATTGAGCTTAACAGTATGCATTATATTATAGCTCTGTATTGAGTTCATCATAGTAGTAGTAGTTTCCAACAACTCCCATTAATCACAAAATAGCTGAAAAATTGGTCCGCTCGCAGTACTCCTTGAAGGAAGTCATTTGTATCCCAAGCTGTCTATGGTTAGCCCTTTCGATTCAACGACAGCATGCCTCTCGTCAATCAGCTTACCTCGGAGGATCGCACTACCGTTGGATCTGATCCATCATATCCAAACTGTTGCGCAAACAATGCATTCTCGCCGAACTCCCTACTTAGCTCACCGGGAAGAAGTTCCACGAAAGATTCAATGGTGTGCGCTTCGTACCCACCAGATGGGACACCTTGAGATTCGCACCATGTCTCCAGTATTGTCTCCCAAGACAACATGTCGCCAACGGCAAGCAGATTCAAACCAGGTTCTGCCTCTATGACTGCTTTGACACATTTTCCAAAGTCATTTTGCACGTCACCCATTGGGATTTGAATATTAGCCGGGCCCGGGCCTCGAATTCGATAAGATCCATCAGCTTGCTGTGGGATATTTGTTAGCCTCAAGTTCATTAGTCTCAACATCTAATGAAAAATGCCAACCTTTGTTGGTGTTGTTGGTAAACCCCATTGCCAGAATAAGTTGTAATAAATCGGAGCCTGTATCTGAGAGAATTTGTTTTTCAGACCAGGCAGACTTTGCGCGTACTCTGCTACCACGGCCTTGGAGTCCATATGATAGATACGGGAGAATTTCCCATCACTCCACTTGCTTGCCATCGCCATAGAGCTGAAGACCAACAGATCAAGCTTCTCAATCGTCGCAGCTGCGTTTACAAGATTCTTGCCCTGTTGAACTTCGACATCGAAGCAGTACTCCGTAATGTTTTGATCGGGTCTCTTCTTGGCCATGCTGGTAGGATCTTGGAAAATGGTCCAAAAATCGGTGACGCCAAAGATGAAGTTTGCATTTTCGAATGCTCTCAAGAGACTTTCCTGGTTGTCGAGGTCGGCTTGCACGATTTCCACGCCTCTATTCTTCCAGGAGTTGGCTTTTTCAGAAGAAGGGTTGCGCGTGATTCCACGGACTTTCCATCCCGGTAGCTGTATAAAAGTATTGGCAACAGATGATCCCTAAAAGCGTTCAGATTAGCAGTAAATCATCGACAGTTGCTATGGATGTACCTGAACGCCAGTAATGCCCACGACTACTATCAATTTATCCATTCTTCCCGGTGTTCGGACTTCTATCCAGTCAAAATCTTCCTTTGATACTTCCAAGATTAAACGGTGAATGAAAAGATACTTTGGAATAGCGGGATTTATTTTATTTATACTCATCTCACTAGAGGGATTTAATCCGAGACATCTATATGCCGGCCTCCATGAAGATCTCGCACCCCAAACCGATCAATTGGTCGAACTTTCGAATTACTAATTTGATGACCAATGTCCTGGCAGTTCAAATTGAAGAGCCATATCGAAGTCTGACAAGCGATTTGTCATTTCGCCGAAACCGAGAATCATGACGCTATAATCTTATAATTCCAAATCATTTCGATGGCCTCACGATCTCGAATTACAGCTAACTAATTAGTACAGGGAATATTAAAGTATGTACGTACCTCTACTGGCTTACTATCTGTTATGTTGTGGGTCTGGAACGAAGCCCTAGCGTTGCCGGGTACCGTCATGGTAATACGCGGCTGTATCGCACTGCCGTTTCACCACCAACTCTTTCAAACAACTCAGCTTGCTCGCTATGAAGGTGGCTTGTAGAATCAAGAAAGATGAAGTTAAAAACCACGCATTTATTACGAATCCATCATTTGTCATCGCTGATTCGGATTACTATATCGTCATTAAACGCGACGTCCGAATCCAGTACTATAAAAAGTAGATGTACTCGCCTGAGCTGCTGAACATTTTGTATATCAGTAACAACTAAGTCGAAGCTACCTTCTGAAAGAAATTTACTATACATTCTCGAATCGTCCTCAGTGATTACTCAATTCTACGATCCCTTACCCACCAGATCTTCAACAATGTCTCTCACGCAAGAGTTGCAAGAAACGTACACAAAGTTCAAGGAAACTGCGCCTGATGCAGTAGTGAATGTACTGGGATCCGGTGTCCAAGAACTCAAAGATGCTTTTGATCCAAGCAAGGCCATTCAGGTTGGCCAAGAGTTCCCTTCCTTTGAGCTACAAGATGCGACTGGAAAGCTCGTCTCCAAGGACATCCTACTCAAAGATGGAGCATTGCTCATTTCCTTTTATCGCGGAGATTGGTGTCCATTCTGCAACCTAGAATTGCGTGCCTTGCAGAAGCGGCTACCCGACTTCAAAGCAAAAGGTGTCTCGCTCGTCGCCATTTCACCGCAACTTCCGGACAATTCCATCTCAACTGTCGAGAAACACGAACTTCAATTTACTGTCTTGTCGGACGTGGATAATCAGCTTGCACGACAGCTGGGCATAGTCTGGAGTCAACCCGACACCTTTCGACCCATATTTCAAGGCAGCGAAATCGATTGGCAGAAGACTTACGGCAACGAGAACCTTGAAGTCCCTATTCCCGCAACCTTCCTTGTCGATAAGAATGGTGTTGTCCGAAACGCGTTTCTCGATCCTGATTTTACCAAGAGACTCGACCCAGAGACGGCCTTGGAATGGGCGGCCAAGCTTTGATGAACTGAGTCTAATCATACCGTTTTGATAAATATTTGAACTTGAAACAACCAATGTGTTTCATTCGGACAGTCTTTTCCTTTCATACTGAGGATTCGTCACAAGACGAGATAGCGTACTGAAATTGTGTCTTTAGTCTGATTGCTGATCATATTATCATATGCCATCATCAACGTTAATGTATTATGCCTTGATGGACGACAATGTGTGCTATTTGAGGTAGAATTCACTTGTTTATATACAGCTCCAATTAAACGCTTACTACTCCAAGTTGTTGATGATGATTAGCGACCGAATATTGAAATCATCCACAAAAGTGTATCTAAGGTTGAAATGAACATATGTGCATACCGGGCAAGAGCAGAAGTCTCCATCTTCGCTTTAGTGTACATCTGAAGCGAAGCTCCCGGCAAATTCTATGTAAAACCACAGTATTCCCGATGTAGAGACTAATCTCGAAGTTTTGTGATACAGATACGACCTTCATGCGCCAATTGTCACATAGAGCCAATTTCATTTGTCAACTGAGATCATCTAGAACCGATCCTTTGCAGGGGAGCAATGCCTTGGCTTCACATGTCAACACTATGTACATGAAGATAAATGAAACCGCTGTTACTCTATGAGTACTCCCTTTGGTAACAGGCATCCAAACGCCACAGACATTGTATTCTTTGTGGTATAATTATAACAGATGATAGACTAATGTCAAGGTTTTCGAAAGAATGAACAACATGAAATGTCGACCTTTATAGATTCCAGTTAGTATGATACTCAGATGACAACAGGGTTGCGGACTTGTTGACAGAGCTCATTCTAATTACACAATAATGATTGGTTTACTAGATTATAAGTAAATACAGTCGAAGTCCCCTTTGGTGCAATTCCGGCAAGGCTTTTGTTTGTCACATTTGACTTTTCTTTGCCTACATAGCTCGCACGGTCTCTTTCGACTTGAATAAATGTGCACTCGCGATGGCCGCAGATTTAAATCCTCAGCATCGATCGATTGAGAGCATGTATATCCTGCCCTGGCACAGTTTTGACAGGGATACGTCTTATCACACTTGATCTTCCTTGCCTGGCATTGTCCACAAGGCGATCGACTTTCGGTTGTAGCTGGCGAGGAATTCACGTCTGGTAATTGCTTCAGGGTCTGCAATTCGTTCCACAGTAATCTTCCTGCCATATCACAGGCTAGGTCAAGCCAAAGTATCTTCTTCAGTCGACTTTTATATTGGCCCCATTCGACGATACCTGCCGAGATAGTATGCGCACACAGTCTTTCAGCGAACCACGATCTTTCCGGCGAGCCTGTCGCAGCAATACAGCCCATTGTCAAGACCCATAGAAATAAATCTTGACTCTCGGGAATAACAGACGTGACATCTTGAAAGTCTATGTATCGTAGATTTGATCGAAGCATTTTCGCAAGAGTTATGAAAGGTGCCGCAGGCCCAGGCAAGGGGAAAGTGACACCAATGCTGTATATCAGGATGCATATTCGAAAAACCTCGTGTTGTAAGCTCGCCGTAGTTTTATTATGTGTAGCAGGTATGCTCAAGACACGATGTTGAAGTATATTACGCCAGTCACACAACGTCTGATTGTCCATTTTTGGGGACTCACCCGATATGTATCGATCGAGCACTGAGGTGTAAACAGCCATAGCTTGGAATACTTCAACAAGCTGTTCGGGAAGACCAAGAGAGTATATGCCTAAAAACCAAATCTCTGGGTAATTGGGACTTGCATAAATAATGTCTGTGAGGTCGAGATCGTGATTTCCCGACAACGGAAAATAGGGCAGACACGGCAGGCTTAAAGTCAATGCTGCATTGACAATCACGCGACTATTGACATCTCGGTTCAGCAGGAATCTCAAGCGCATTAGGCTAAACTGGTGTAAAGCTATCGAAAACTTACTAGGATATTGCTGACGCAAGCCCCGGTATTTTTATATTATGAAGACCGCCCCTCAACTCAATAAGCCGGCAAAGCCCCATCTGATGGGATAGGTTCGGCTCCCTGGCTGCGTGTATGTTCAACCACTGCAGACCTTGGAGTGGTGCCTGGAAAGGAGACTCTTTTTGCCAGTCCTTCGTTGAGGCTACAACGGGCATCTCAATCATCATTAGCACGGCTAGAATCGTGGCGTCGGTTACCGCTGCTGTGGGAGTTCTCAGAATTCCGTTCAGTGCTTTGACCGAATCTATGTACGATTCTTCTAGAAGTTGCTGCTCTTGCATCGTGAATGATTCAGTGGGTTTATTTGAGACGAGCGACTTGGTGCGTTTATGGGAGAGTGAGGACATGATTATGGCCGTGAAAACGGATTCCGCAGTCAATGAAAGCGGAAACCAGGAATCAATAAAGGGATTGGCAACCTCTGCAGTATGAGGCATCCGGGGTGTCATTATTGAGAAACCTGGTATTGATCAGTTTGCGTCGTTGATATGTTTCGCCTTCAAGGTTCGGCCATGACGCACGATATCGCAGCGTGTCTTGTACAAGCGACGAAGACAGAGCTTGAGGATACGGCTGTAGTGTGATTACATTGACAGGATCGAATGGGATGTCAATTGTCCCCGAGCTCACTCAAAAAGCCGTCAGTAATTGGCCAAAAAAAACTTTCTTTCGGATGCCGTTTATTTACATGTACGATTTGGTTGTATCGAGACTTCCGTCTCTTCGTCCGAATCATAATTCTTGTCGATGTCGCAAAAATAGCCGGCCGCCTCCATCCTCAGGTAGCCTTTCTTGAGACCCTATCCACAGGCTCCGGGATCGATAAGAATCCGACAGGGATAATTTCTTGGAACAGGCCGTGAATTCGAAATTGTGGAAGATTTTGCATGGTGATAACAAATTGAAATGTCCACCAATGAAGGTAGTTAAAAGTGGCGATGCGCTAATGACAAATCAATCATCAAGCATTGACTAACTAATTAAACATCTAGTTAGTTAGTTGTTGACCCATACCTAGTTAGGGCGTTCTAGCTGAGACATCATAATCAGTAACTATAATAGGTTCACTTAAGCTATGTATTGCGCGTTTCTTATTTGTACAGGAGGTTTTCCACGTAAACAGTTTTCAGCTGCCGGAGCCGAAAAGCCATCTATAGAGAATAGATGAACTCGGGATTTTCACGATCAGTCAAATCGCGCCACCTAAAGACGGATTAAATGTCAGTTCATGTTCAGTCCTAGTGTATAGCTGCCTGATTAGAGGGGACAGAAGTTACCCTTGGTTTTCAACGCGCACATATTCAGGGCTTGCCCGAATAGCCGACTTCCGTCTGTTTTCGCGACGACACCACCAATTGATAAAGAGCAGGTCGACTATGCACAATCCAAAACAGACCAGAATGGTGACCTCAGCAGAAACGTAGCGAGGTGCATCCTTAGGTCTAAATGTCTGTGGCCCGATGATATTGCCAGTACAATACCCGATCAAGTACAAAGCAGCAACGGTAGTTTTCTTAGTATAGCCGGCGATGTTGCTCGAAATCAGAGAGAGCACCGTGGCACCGGTAGCCGGTAGTGCCTGTGTCATATAGTAGCCAATCAATCTACCGACGTTATCGGAAAGTGGTAGAGCAATAATGAGGAGCATGCCAATGGCTGCGCACAACATGGGCAGACAGGCAACTAGAGTTCGCTGCTTGAAGTAATCGCCGGCTAATCCGTTGGAGATACAGACAACAATCACAACGGCACCGCCCGGACATCCGTATAACAGACTCTGCTGTGGAGTGTAACCGAAGTTTACAATCAACTGACTAAAGAAGTTTGTGATGCCGCCGTTAGGAATATCGGAGAGCACGCCATACGCGAAGAGAGCCCAGGTGAGAGGGTCAAGCAATGCTTCACGGAATTGATACCATTTGAACTTTCGGTTGCCGATTCCTTGTTCATTTTCGCGGACTCTCTCGAGTGCTAAAAGACGGTCTCTTTCATTGAGCCAGCGGCAGTTCAATTGATTGTCAGGGATAACCCAGAAGAACAAGATTCCGACGAGCGTCTGACGAGAACTTAGTAAAAACGTCATCTTTCAACAAAATCCATAAAAGTCATACTGTAAAGCAACCAATTGCTATGAAAATGATCTTCCATCCTGCAAGTGCTGACGGATGATCAGTAGTGCCCCTGGCGATACCGTAGGCGACCAAGCCGCCAACTATTTGTCCCCATCCATTGGAGCTAATCCACAATCCGGTACGTGAGTTGTGCTCTCGAACCGTATACCATTGGGAGGACAGCAATGCGAAACCGGGCATGCTAGCGGCTTCAAACATTCCTAGAAAAAATCGAATGGCCATAGCACCGGAGAAATTGGTCAGCGTGGCGGAAAGAGCGAGAACACCTCCCCATGTGGCGACACAGAAAGCCGAGTATTTGGCAAGAGGAAGGACCTGAAGTAAACGGTTTGTGGGATACTGTATTCATGAAGAGTTGAATGTCAGTTTTGCTTCATGCCGAGCCAAAAGTCTGCTAGTGCAGAGGCTGACTTACCTCCCAGATCAAGAAGCCAAAATAGAAAATGGAGCCTAGCCATTGATAATTGTCATTGACAAGATGAATATCCGTTTTGATACCCATGATACTCGCATAGGATAGAGTCGTCTTATCGAGATAGTTGAGTCCGAAAACGAGACATCTATGGCAGGTCGTTACTATTCCTGTATGGAAAGTGGTCACAAACCAAGTTCACTTACAAGATAGGCATCAAATGCCAGTCAATTGTGCGAAGCAGTCTCTTGTTTGTTGCTTCATCCAGTACCAGAGGCGGTCCGTGGTACCTGGCATAAGCCGCCATAGCTTCGTCATCATCCTTGGAGTACTTTTGTACTCCATCCTCTGTGAAGACTCTAGCATCTTCTATCTCCATCGGTGCGATGTCCTTTTTGGCGGCAATGTCAGCTTGTGAAAGACTGGATTGCGTGAAGACGTCCAGAGTCTTCTCCTGAGTTGTAGCCATCTTTGATGAGGAGAATCCGGGGTTAGTCGAGAAAAGTCCCTGCATTCCTTAGCCACATGGCGGGAAAAGAGAGCAGCTAAATAAGATCGCTGTCTCTGTTCAGTCACTCCAGTGTCGAACTACCAACATCGTATATCCAGCATACTGGATATGGGGGAAGAATCTGGGGAGTGGGTCGGTGGAGCGCCGATTTGTGAAAAGGCCCCGGAATGGCGCCGACGGCGTTGCTCGCTGCGTCTCCGACCATCGCCGACTATGGCCGGTCTGCCAATTCTATATCCCCACGCGCGAAGTTCATCCTGATTTCAGAAACAGAAGTTTGTCATAACACGCACATGCTCACTTGCCGATAGAAGCACTGGGTTCGTCGTTATGGCTATTCTTTTTTCCGGTTGAATTGGAGTCTCTGCCGCGTTTCTCTCCGCATTTACCTGTAACCCCTCACAAGTCGCAAAAGAGGAAAAAATATAAGACCTAAGCATTGCATTTCATAGCTACCCAAAATACGATAAAGCATTAGCCTATTTCTTGCATTCTCTGCGACTTCCGACCAAATTTAGAGGGCACTTACGGAATCATGGCAACAATGAAGGGAATGGAGACTCTCAATCCACCGCCGCCTTCGCAAAACTGCGTTCGCGTGCGGATGGTGGACACTACATCGGTCATGTCTTTACACGCAGAGGGATTCGTATACCCAGTCATGCCTGGTCATGAAATCATGAGTGTGACGACTATGGCCTTTTTGATCGAGAACGAGCGATTGGGCAAGAAAGCCATGTTTGATCTCGGCACACGAAAGGATTACTGGAATTCTCCTCCCATGACACTCCGACGAATAGAAGATGCTATTCCCGGCGTTCGGATTGAAAAGGACGTTACAGAAATTCTCCAGGAAAAAGGCATGGAACTGAGAGAAATTGGTAAGAAGGACCTTGGCCTTGAATCCAATCTCGAGTATCAAGCTGATCTTTAATTCTCTCTTAGACGACATCATTTGGTCGCATAGTCATTGGGACCACATGGGCAGCCCTAACTTATTTCCCCATTCTACGAATCTTTGCTACGGAAAAGGAACCGGTGTGTTCCCCGCCTATCCTGAAAGTCCCAATTCCAACCTCAACGCCGATGATTTCGTTGGCCGCAACTGCATTGAAATAGATTGCAAGGATCTACAAATTGGGCCATTCCCGGCGCATGACTTTTACGGAGACGGTTCTCTCTATCTGCTTGATACCCCAGGCCACTGGCCCGGACATCTATGCGCATTGGCTCGAACCACTCCTACCACATTTCTCTTCCTCGGCGGCGACATTTGTCACTTTTCGGGTGACTTCCGACCAAGTGAATGGATTCCTTTTCCGGAAACGATTCCAGAAGACGCATTCCGCGGCCGGGCTGGAAAATACCCCATGCCCTGCCCGTGCGCATTCTTCAGCGATCATCACCCCCAACTACATAACGACGAGGTTGATTCCTCTACAGTCAGAAAGAACGAGGAACCTTTCTACCATCTCTCTACTCACAAACATTCATCATATAAAGACCCAGCACTGGCGAAAGTCACAACGGCCAAGATGCAACAGTACTTTGACTCGGATCCAAATGTCTTGGTTTGTTTGGCGCACGATACTGCATTAATTGATCTATTACCAGTATTCAACAACGACCCTGAAAAGGATTTGAATAACTGGCAGGAACTCGGGATGAAGGAAAAGTGTCACTGGGGTTGGCTCGGAGAACTACCTCGTTATGATAAGGATGGCAAAGTTATTGGACAAGGGTATAGGGAAATTCCGATTGTGGAAGGATTGTGGAAAGAAGGTCGTCGGATAGCATCTTTTAACGAATAAGCGGAGTGCTGCAACATATCATATTAGAAAATGTTAGAAATTGATTGTGATTGCGTTTGTAATCATTAAAGACCAGCGGAGGCATAGATAATAGAGAACAGGATCACCATGTTTGCTCATATTTTCAAGTGCGTTGTCCTTTGCTCTAGCTTTTTGATGGTACCTAGGTGTCTTGGGATGATATGGCGAAGAGGTGAAATAAAGTTACAACGAAAAGATGGACAAATATGCATGATTAAATGCTTGCATTTGTATGAATCTTTTGATCGCATCCAAAATTGAGGCATAAATAGATCATGTACTGGTGGTACTTCGCTCAATCTATGAATAATCTATGAACCAAGTTTCCATTTTGGTCGTGGCAATGAAATGCATAAAGACAAGAGAAATATAACATAAAAACTCTAATTTATACAGAAGGGTAATCTATACTGCGACAGTTACAACTTCAACTTGGTTGACGCTTTTTTTCAAGGGAACATCTGCAATCTTTGCTGCGTGTTCTCTTGCGACCTTCTTGCTGGCAACTGCGATGGCGACATCGAGAGCATTTTGGCTACTCTTAATACTAGCAATGTTCTTGCCTGCAATATCAAAGGCTGTTCCGTGTGCAGGGGTAGCAATAACCACAGGTAAACCACCTTGGACGGTAACACCACCATCAAATCCAATAATCTTCAGGGCTATCTGACCTTGGTCGTGGTACATGGTCACAATACCATCGTAGTTTTTGCGACCGACAAAGATGGTGTCAGAAGGAAATGGGCCCTTTGCGTCGATACCGGTAGATTGTGCCATCTCAACGCCAGGTCTGATTTCTTCGATTTCTTCGCGGCCGAAAATACCGTTTTCACCATTGTGTGGGTTCAGGGCGCATACACCGATACGAGGATTCGGGATGCCGAAGTCGGATCTTACATTAACGACATTTGTTAGAACTCAATAGCAATATCTGAAGTAATGGCGCGACACGTACAAGAGACTATGCAAGAGTTCAACTGCATCTTTGACACCATTTCTGTTGATGCGGGCTGAAACATCTTTAATACCAATATGGCTGGTAACTCGTGAAGTCCAAAGTCCTGGGATGATATTTATTTCACTTGTGGTGCCCTCATGGCCCATGTGCATTGCGAACCAACGGAGCTCGTCTTCTTCATGCATACCAGCCATATGCAATGAGGTCTTGTTTAATGGAGTAAAGACAATAGCATCGGCTTTTCCGGCATTGACCAGAGCTACTGCGCGTTGCAACTGGTAAAGTGTTCGTGCTCCTGCCTCCACGGAAATCTTTCCACGCTCAATTGGAGTGACTGGTGCAGTCCCATCATCGAGAACCTGGACACTGTCTGGGCCTGCTTGACCAGCAATGGGAATCGTGACATGAGCGACAGCAGCAGCAGCTTCCACCTCGCTTTTGTCGGCCAATACTATCAGATCTGCTCGGGATCTGTTATTGGGGTCAGCAAGAAGTTTTGCGCCCAGTTCAGGGCCAACGCCAGCTGGATCGCCGAGTGTGATCGCAATGCGAGGCCGAAACGATGTGTTGTTCTGCGCGCAATCATCAGCGAACGGCGGTCTTCACATTATGTTATGAAGAGATACATACAGTAGACATTTTGAATTGTGGTTTTGCACCCGCTCGCAATGCCGCTCTTGATGCTTTTGTAAGCTTCGCGAGGATAAGTTTCTAGCTGTAATAGGGTGCAGTCGGGTACTCAGACTGGCGTACGCGACATAAATGGTACTTACACCGCGCATGCGGGGAGGACGTGGGCACAAAGCTTTTTATCTCGAAACGGGCTTACCAGACCGACTACTCAGATTCCAGAGCCAATGGTAGCTAGTTCTAAACATTTGCAACGAGACAATCTTTCTACGTCCGGATGAAATCCGGAGTGGCAGCGAGAAGAGCAATCGGCGTTGCACCGTTTATGGCCGGCGGCAATAGTCGGCGTTGACAGCGGTGTCTGATTAAACTTCTCCACACTGGAGTCTCCCCGCAAAGATAGCATCAAAGTCTGTTAGAGCTTAGACGAGCGACGCAATCCAATCATGATTGTTGGCAGCGCTTGCCATTTGCTGCTTGGTCCACTGAATCAATCCACGCCACGATTATCGAGATATTTCCCTCACCGTCTCGGCTGCGTCACCGAATCCGTCCGTATACAGCCTCGGCTTCGCCTATGGTTGAGCTACCTTGTTTCTATCGATATATAGGTAAGACATGATCGAAATCGCTGAGATTTTTTCGAGAGGGGCGAGTTTGAGCCGCTGCCTAGGTATGTAATTACTTTTCTATATATCGCGCAGTGACGGTGCAAAGTGAGCGGATAAACCTTGGAAACGTTGATCGGATGATGCCCCGAAAGTTGCCTCCCGATCTAAAACTACTATGTACATTGCCAAAACTACTAGTAGTTGTTACATGTTTGAGAAGAGTTTGGCACAAGCTCTAAGTTGGCTACAGGGCTCTACAACAGTTCTTGTATCAGAAGTTCAGGCATCCGAGTCATTCCATGCGCCTACGACACTCAAGTAATCTTCAAGCGCGGCTTTGGTATTTCGAGATTGAATTTAGGCGTGCGTGTCTTTGTCATCCTGACTGACATACACTAGGCACTATAAACGTACACATTGCAACATACCGGTTGACAAACACAATATCACCCCAGGATAGACACTTAATACACATGGCGAACGTGACCAGAAAGCCCTAATCTCCTCGTTTGGGTCGTAGTGGAGCCTGCGTTGCCTACAAGCCAATAACAAGCTGCATATCCCAGCACTAAGCCCAACCTGGCGTGATACCTCAGACCAACTGTAAAAGGCTTAGTGCCGGCCTTAAAGCGGAGAAAACAGGTCGTGCCTTCCTCCGCTCGAACAACTGCCCAGGCAATTATTTGTGTGCTTCATGTCGGAGCAGGACAACTTTGATTCCAATGTGCGATTACTTCATGAACGTCTCTGTTGTCTCTGTCGCAATTGAATTTTCCAGAGCATCGTTGACATGTCAATCTGAAGACGCGTGGAGCTCACCATCATGAACCACACCGGTTTTAGGGAGCCCGGCGCTCCTCCGACGAGAGTTGTCTTGGGCCCGCCGACTAAAAGGCAAAAGCGAACGAGTTCCTCAGATACCATCGCAGCCGTTGCATTGTCGCGGAAAGGGAAGGCATGTCTGAGCTGTCGCAAGCTAAAGATCAAATGCGATTCCGCCGATCGAGATATGGGCAGCTGTTCGCGCTGTCTACGGCTCGGTCTGCAGTGCATTCGTAAACAGCCATGGATGAACACCGAGATTGGAGAAGGATGGCAGCAGCAAACGAACATCACAATCTTCAAGTTGGAAAGAGCTTTGGAGGATGTCTTGGAGAAGTTAAATATGCCTGCCTTAGATATGTATGCGCAGACGCCCATTGTTGAACCCGTGCAGTCCCCGCGATCGACACGACAGAACTCGCAGGAGCCAGCTGTCACTGCAACAAAAAGAAGCGATCGCGATGTGTCTCCTGGCCCCATGCAGAGCCTCATTGAAGCCACTCGACTAAATGGCCTTTTCAGTCAACTGCGCAGTGGGAAGCAAAGACGGAAAGGCGGCATGCGACGCATGGATGCCGATCTGATCTCGGAAAAAGTAATTACGTATGAGCAAGCCGAGGAAATGTTTGCACTGTACGCTGCCCTTTACCTCTCACACAACCACTGACGAAGCTTATGTGTTAGTCATATAGTTTCAAAGCCCTACTATCACCTCGTCTATATTCCGCAACAATCCCGCCAGACACTACCCTGGAAACAGTTCGAACCTCTTCCACCGTACTATTCACTGCCATAATTCTCGTTACCGCGCTGCACATCTCTGGCTATGAACAAATACACGACATCTGTCATGGCCGCTTCCTCGGGCTGGTCTCGTCGGCGATCTTTGACCGCTTTCATACACTAGACGACATCCGTGGACTCTGCATTGCAGCGTTCTGGCAACCCGATCTGAGCTGGAAACTCAGTGGGTTGTGCATTCGAATGGCCACTGAATGTCATCTACACCATGCATTTTACGAGGCCTTCTACACGCCTGACATTGGCGAAGATGCTCTTCGTGAATCGCTCGAGAAAACGAGGTTGTGGTATCTCCTTTTTGTGCTCGATCACCAGTCAAGCATTGCTTACGGTCGACCGCCTGTAATGGCAGAGTTAAGGCCAATCAAAGATTACGAAGTACTATTGAACTCGCCGTGGTGTACATCGCAGGATCGCGCACTCATCGCACAGGTGACTGGCTTCGTCATTCTTAGCAAAGCCTTTGAAACCTTTGGTCTTGAGCCAAGACGGACGATGGGCGGTGACGATGCATCAGTTTTGACGCATTATCGATTTACGGAAGATGTCCGAGCGTGGAAAGAACGTTGGAAGACTTTGCAAATTGTTGAATCTTATGAGGAAAACAATCAGCTGCCCAGTGGAGAAGTAGACTTGCATTATCATTTCAGCGATTTAGTACTTAACTCGCTGGTACTCCGTGGACGGCCACTGGCAAACTTGCATGATCTACCAACCAGTTTGCGACCGCTTACCTTACGAGCGATAGAAGCGGCCCATGCCCTTCTTCGACATTTCATCGAAGATGCTGGATCTAGGCAAGGTCTCGTAGGCATGCCACTGTATCTTCACTCCATGATAGCATTCGCGGTGGTTTTTTTGGTCAAAATGTCACATTGCTGGCATGTAATCGGTATTACTATCGATCCCGCCCAGCAAACAAGACCGTTGATCGAAGAGACTATTAAGAATCTTAGAGGTTGCAAGGCAGGAGCCAATCACATGGTCTTCAGTATGGCGAATGGTTTTGATAGAATGCTCAAGCAAGCGTCTCGACAAGGAAGGATGCAGTCTGACAACCAGTGCCTTTCAACAGCAAGAAACATGCAATGGACAAAATATTCTGAATTAGACCGCGATAAGTCTTCGTGGGGTGTCCCAGATCAACTACCACTTGACCAGAATCATGCTTCGCCTACCTCAACTTTCATGTTAAACAATCAAAGGCGAATAAATTTCGATCCCAATGCCCTGCCAATTGATGCAAACCGTACGTACAATATGCGGCCAAATTCTGAAGTCTCCCCTTATGAGAATTGGGACTTTCAGGACGAGGAGCTCTGGAGCTTGGCTATGGGTTATGACCTATTAGCTCCAGGCGGCGACGGGTCATCAAACACAGACTTTCCATACATGTTCGTCGAATGATGAGAGAGATTTGTCCCCTCAAATATCTGAGCGATACGTTGTCCTGATAGTCTTGTGTTTGTCATTGTAAGTCACGGCAGATCTCACTGCTTAGCCTATCCTCACCTATATCCTTGTATATATTCATCCTTGCCATCGGGGGTTGAAATATTGTCGAGTGGCAATTTAGCTCTAATGAGCTTGTATATGTCTGAATTCTATTATGAAAAGATAATGGCATAGAACATCTTTGAGTAATCTGTATAAAATTTTTAGCACCTTAATACGCTAAATTAAATGTTACCATAGCAGTTTTGCTTGAAGTCATTGTTTGCTATAGCTATTCATGATTTGTTCACGAGGCCCAAGTGAAGAGTTATAGAAAGAGATGTCCTGACGACCTTATTCACTTCACCTTAATAGAGCCCATTTTCGACACAATGCTTCTATTGTGAAGTCCCTTCAATGCAATGTCTACCTAGAATTCTCACCAACTGTTGTTAACATTTATTAACAGCCCAGAAACAACTTCATTCTGCATGAAGACTTTGAGTATGATCAAATGTAGACACCAACTCAAACCTCCCCATGATGTCTCGCTGATCGTTTGATTTTTTACATACTAGAGGCAAGATTCGCGTTGTCCTCGAGTGGTTCGTTTGTCTCCAGAATTCAATCATGTCAATATCATCCGAGCAAACCCTCACTTTGAGGGAATTCAAAATACCCTCGCAGGATGGATTTCAACCTTGCTTTGTCCTTCAGCTCCACGATAGATCTTCTGACATCGTCAAAACAACGACGGAAATCGGTAATCAACGCGAGGCACCCCTTGAAGTCTTCGAAGGCAGATACGAGTTTGTACTCAACTTGGAAAACGATTACCCGCCTTACCATCGCCGACATCTGCACGTCAGAGCCATGCCCAGGGCCCCTCGATCTCCCAGCCTAATACCGCTTTTCCACGAAGATCATCCTCACAACCTGGCATTAATTTTTCGATCTGATGATACGTCTGAGAAGGAGGAGACAAGGCAATGGAACGCGATAAATGACTCAAATTTGTCTTTGGGGGAGCACATCTTACGATTGGGAGAGGTCAAGATCATGATCATTGGGTTCATTCACCTGGACTTTGTGGATCAAATGGATCTCGACGAGGATGATACATGTTTGACCAAGACTATCGACGTGAGTCTGGAGTTTTGGATACGAGTCGTAGGACCGAACATCTGACGACACTATCTTGAAAGGCAGAATTGGCGGCAGCAGCAATAGTCTTTTCCTGACTGACAAGCGGTCTTATTCATGTCACCCAGGACATCGGTACGGTTTGCTGCAAGGACGATGATTTATGGCTGTATGACACATCAACAAGGTCGTTTCTAATAGAGGTCTCGACAGAGCTCATGACAATTCATGACTTTTTCCGAGATTTCAATGTATTCCAAAGCTTGATGTGTCTCATTTTTACAAACCAAGTTGCAAATCAGTCTCAAATACATGCAGCAACTATCTTAATAGACGCTCATTCTTCGTAGTCAGTACAGTCCGCATTTTTGCATGGACCCGAGGTTCTCTCAACAGAGGCGAGCTGGAATAGAATTCAGACGTGGTTGAAATTGCTAGGGCGACTGAAAAAGCTTGTATTGACGTACATGGGTGGTATTATGACCAAGGATCTCGCCTATGCTTGCGGAGAGTCGGATCCCAGTTCATGGGTAATGACGAATACTTATTTAGCTGCCGTTGACAGGGGGTTGAAGGCATACTTGAAATTGGATGGAAATGTAGCTGAACGTGGTTTAGAGAGGATTTAGGTACCAAGTACTGCGGTGTCGATAATCTCGAGATACCATTCAAAACAAGATACTTGAAATAAATATGTTATCGACAAGCAAGCAGCTTAGACAATCTGGCCTATACGAAGATTCTTGAAGACAAAAGGAGATTTTCAAGGCACATTTGACGCTTTTTACACACTAGAACCTAACTTACCTACTACCCGTCTAGGGCCTAGCGTTGGCAGTATATCGTCGAAATCAAGGTTCTGACTGATTTGCAGAGAGAGACACAATCCGCCGCAGGGGTTTCTCAGAATGGGAACTTTATCCCCTTTACTCCCTTCGATATACAGAAATAACAGTGGTGCAGTCTTGATTCTGCCTTTAACCTGACTGCTGTCAGGACCCATTGCCGGGCATAGTATTATGGCTGCGGGGATTTAAACGATTTAAAGTTGGACGGCATGGGTGGATATGGAGATGGAACGCTGTCGTAGCCCAATTTGGATATGGCCTCTGGATCTAGTCTGGAGGTATTAACCGCACAAGGCTCTTTTCGCCGTTGACATGGTTGCAGAAAATCATAGCTGACGTTCTTAATCTCTTTGGATCCGTTCTCAGGACACGGACTGCCTGCAGCAACAGAATATCACTTCCGGATTTGGCTAACAACTTTGAATACGCTCAGGACCTTTTATGCACTCCCCAGCTTTAGACCCCGCAGAAAATACTTCAAGGCTTAGTTGTGCCTCCATAGTGGGTTTCAAGAAACCAGTCACTCAATGTAGTCCGTGCATATTTACTGGTCTGTACCTTCTGATTGGCTTTCATTTATTCCATGCAGCCATTTGGAAGCAGCCTCTGAGTTGAACTTAAGCTACTAAAGACAATGTGGTTTATGCAGGGGTTGCTAGTCATTGTGTTCAGCACAGCCGTGGCGGTTGTTAAGTTTCGTGTTGCTATTGACTGACTCGCATCTAGAGCTCCTAACTCTGGACGGGTATTTCGATATTTCGAATTCTGCAATTTGCCAACTGAAACAAGAATGGGAGTTTAGAATGAGAAGGGTTACATTACTACATATGTGTGATGTCGCCGAGTCAATAACATCATACCTACTGAAAAGACATGCACACATATTTTAATAAGATTGCGATGACAAGAAGCACCGTCTCAAAGTTTAGGAGGGAGTGGCATGAACCTTGCTTTGCTCAGGTCAAAGCGCACTGCTTCGAACGGCCGTCGACGTAGATGCAACCCTCAGAGAGTCTAACAAGGATAGTTCCCATCTCTCGCAAACCTCATTATTTTGTGAGATGAGGAGAAGAAACCAATCAAATGTCAGCATGGTGTTAGAAGTAGAAGTGAGACGACCAGTGCGGCCATGTGCCACATCATGCAATAGTCGCTCGGGTCAGAGCGTTATACGAGACATAGACATGTATAGCCAGCGAATATATTATGAGACGTTTTGATTGCGACGGATTCAAATATCACTGATGTTTCCCATGAATACAGTTGGCTAAAAGAGCAATTGTGTCTAACAACCTTCATACTGTCACGAGAGCCAATTCGTCTTACAACTTAATCATGGCGTCAACGACGGAAGACTTCAAGATCGCTGGAGTGGCCGCGGGCTTTACCCTTGGGTATGGATTTTGGACGGTTTGGAAAGCCTTCAAACAGACGTCTATTATAAGAGCTCCGCATCGAAGCTCATACGTCTACCTTATATGGGGAGAAATTGCAGCAAATATCATTATCGGGATTATAGGATGGCTGTTTCTTGAGGGAGTCATTCCATTGGGGTGTGTATACCGGTAGCTGAAATTTCGTATAATTAGAGGTACTGACAACTCTTTTCATATGGTGTTACAGTGTGCCCGTTCTCTTCTCTCTCTTATTTTGCTGGGTCTTCGAGATTCAGCTTCTAATGCAGATTATCATCAACCGCGTGTACGTCGTCGCCGAGAACCAACGGACTGTCATCAGGGTGAGATGGATCACGGCAGGTTTCATTACCGCTATTAATATAGCTGTCTTTTGTATTTGGATCCCTGCGCACCTGAACCCACCAGCAAATGAATTGTATGTATTATCTCCTCCTTTCTTTACTGTTCTAATGACACCGCAGATACCCGATAATCAACAGATACTGGGACAGAACATCAAAAATCCTTATCTGTATTGTCGACGCTGCCCTGAACTACTGGTTCCTTCGAATTGTTCAGCGCCGCCTTGTTCGCTATCATGGATTGAAGAAATATGCCCCTCTTGTGAACTTCAATGCCTGGCTTATGGCATTATCAGTGGGCATGGATGTAAGGCTTTTCCTCCTCTTCATTTCGTGTGTGTCTCATATTAAGTGTAATAGGTCTTGTTGATAGGGCTTATGTCACTCAGAAACCAGCTTGTATACATTCAATTTCATCCCGTTACTTACATGGTAAAGCTCAACATTGAAATGACCATGGCCGCAATGATTACCAAGCTCGCTCGAGAACCTGGAACTGGTGACACAAGGGTGGTTCTAAGTTCAAGCCAGGACCAATACAGGCATGACCAGAGAGCAGATTTCCAGATCAGTGATATTGACCTTGATCGATGTTCCCGCCCGGAAGGCGCTCGTCGAATCCAGTCTCACGTATACGGACCAGGGCATGAACATAAATCGCCAGGTGGCCCAGCTGGGATAAACAAGGAGACGACCATTCATGTCATGACTCAGCATGCCTTTCCGAACAGGGGGTAATATAAATTATATCACCCAATGTATGTGTTGGATGCGAGGGTGCACTGTTTCTGGATGTAATACTGTCGATAGTGTCCTAGTGATTTCCTTTAATGAAAAAATTCGTTTCCATATGAAGAAACCAAACTGAAGGCCTCTGTCTGATACAATGGCGGAAGGAGGAAAGGAGGACTGTGATACTGGGTTAGACGCTTCATCAATACATCCTCCACCGCTACAACGGTCATCTCCTCCATATCGCTTGATATGCAGCTCTTGGACAATGGGTCTATGATCAACATTACAAATGACGAATCTGGCTGTACGGGCGTCTCTTTCTATGCCTGTCGGTTTTTGACTTTAATATACTGTGTACCAAGAGTTAATCCTGATGCTTGAGTCCGGGCTTCAATGTATGCGCACATCAAATGCTAATAGGCAATAGGTAATAGTACGCATACCTTTATCCGGACATCCTTGTGGGTTTATCGTACTGAGGCTAAAGCCGGCGGCCCCTATTCACGCCAAATGAAAATTTCCGTAGTCTGGCTTGTAATAGGTTTCTATGGAGTGAGTATTCTATTTGTGAAATATACGGCACCGATGTCAATATTACATGCGGGGCTTCTGCAGCCTAAACAAATACGAATCACTGAAGGAGTTGACACTCACTCGTCTAGAGGAATAAGTATGCGTTATTGCCAACTAATACCTAGGTTTGCCGATACCGATGATATGCTGAGAATAGGATTTATCAATTGTTGATAAAATACGATACATTTTTCAGAAGATCTCTATCAGACAGGCTTGAAGAATCTGAGTAATCCCAGTAGTATTTCTTTCAATTCAAGTAGTGCGCCACAATGACGACCTTTCCTAAAGCCTGGATTTGCTTGAGGATATAATGAGGCTGATATTGATTATCTATCTTCGCCACATCAATTTGCCCCATCTACTGAATTTTGATGGCAACTTTTCCGAAGTGTTTTTGATCCCACTATCCCGCGGTTAGCTGCTATTCAATCCAAAATAGAAACAAATAAAAAGGATTTTGGAAAGCAAATCCACTGACCTGGTATTGATAGGCATCCTTGGCCTTCTCGAAAGGGAACACTTCATCCAACACTGGGTGAATATCATTGGCCTCAATCGCGTCCACCATCTCCTCCATCAACTCCTTTGACCCAACATACACTCCTCTGAAAATAACAACGTTGGACAATGCATCCATAATTTGGGGAACCTCTCCGCTTCTTCCGGAGCCCACCATACCGATTATGCTAATAACACCTTCGTGTTTTGTAGCTTTTAGGGATTGCCCCAACGTAGCTTCTCCTCCAACTTCGATAACATGGTCAACGCCTTCACCGCCTGGTGTGAGCTTGCGCGCGGTCTCGCCCCAGTTCGGATCTGTCTTGTAATTCAAGACATGGTCTGCTCCGAGCTTCTTCATCTTGTCCGCTTTGTCGGGAGAGGAGGTTGTCGCAATGACCCTGGCGCCAGCTGCTTTGGCAAACTACATATAGAATTGTATCAGAATTAGGAATTCTACCTAGCAGACATTCATGCTCCCAGCTTTGAAAATACTTTCATAGTTAATGGGGTACTCACCTGGAGAGCAAAGAGCGAAACGCCTCCCGAACCTAGCACCAGCACTGTCTGCCCACTTCTCAAGGGCTTTAGGCCATAAAACGCATTCCAGGCTGTAACTGCAGCACAGGACAGCGTACCAGCTTCGACTACATTCAGATTTGCAGGCTGTCGAACAAGTCCGTTCTCATTGAAGACGCCGTACTCCCTGAGTGTACCATCCAATACACCACCGAGACCAGTTTGCATGATTCTGGAATCCATGGGGCCAAACTGATGACCCTGATTGAAAAGGGTTACAACTTTGTCGCCCTTCTTCCATTGCGAGACCTTTGAGCCGACTGCAACAACTTCACCGGCGCCATCAGAGCATGCTGCTACGGGGGTTTTCGTAGCGAAGGGATATGTTCCCTATTCAATAAAAATCAGCAAGCTGGAACGCCAAAATTGTTTTCCGTCCTCGGCTTTCAAGAGGAAATATAAGAATAAACAAGTCTAAAGAGACTCCCGGGACGTTTCTCACCTTTGTAATAATCAAATCGCGGAAATTCAATGAAGCAGCACCTAGCTTAACTAGCACTTCATTCTCACCGACCTGGGGAACCTTGACAGTCTCGAATTTGAGCTCGTCAAACCCTTTCTGGGTTCCCGTGATGCTCCATTGTTTCATAGTCGTCGGTGTCGCCATTTTCGCGAAAATGGTTGATTTAATATAGAATGCTATATAGCTCTATTGAAAAGTGCTTTGAGGGAATCTGAGGGGTTAATGGTAAATTAAATAAATGAAACGAAGAAAAAAAGATGGCGAGTAACTCAGAGCGTGTTTACGTCAGGGTGTTCTCCGAGAGCTCCGTAAATACACCATGTCATGGTTGAATAATGTGGATTTGAGAATGTCCCGGTGGGAGGAATAGCAATTATTGGGTAGATTGGGGTTTGGATTACGCTTGCAGCTTCGCCCAGATTCTAAATGCTCCAGTATTGAGTAATTTATGTCGATTGTGGGTCTTGGAATGTCCGAACTTCAGACATCAATTAGTACTCTCTGATATGTATTAATAACTATCTAACTTGGAGGATCAATAAGCTACAAATTTTTGTGGCTTGTGGGTCATTAGTACGATCGTGATTATCATTGCCATTCATTCCACGGCCTTGCAACCTATGGACGAGCCCAGAAACTCTACCGATTCGAGTAGTTTTGTACCATAAGGTCTTCAATATAATCATGATTGACTCTCATTCATTTGCTATCATGAAAATATCTGATTGTAGTTATGAGAAGCTATATTAACTTTCTCTACAGAGTATGATCATCAAGAATTAACTTCCTGCCCCCAGAAGAGCTTTTGACGCTGGTGCAACATCAGTCATCGAATGAATGAGTGCCTCTCTCAGACACACTGAGCGTAGTAAGGGTTAACGGTTGTGCAAGCATAGGGCGCATCACAGCTCGTTGGACCGGAGTATCCGCTACCTCCACACTGCCCCCAATGTGTCTGACCAGCTCCAGATACTGATCGGGTGGTACTTGTGGTAGTGGAAGTGGTGTGGCTACCAGGGGAAGTGGAATAACCAGCGGCAACGATATTAGCTTGAACGGAGTTCTCAGTTGAGTCAGAAGGGTAACCGGAAGTCATCACACCCTCGTAAAAAGTGCCCTGAGCACCATTACTGTTGTCACCACCCGTGCCGAGAATAATGGCACCATTATCCTGATATGTCACTTGGATGTCTTTGCAACAAGTTCGGCCGTCTTATAAGGGACACATTGCTTGTCAGCCCACGAGACATCAAATGTAGTGTGGTGAAGTCTAAACCCGAGGGGAATCACTTTATCCTTATACTGGCAGTAGGTTCGTCCAGCCGTGGTTCCGTTGGGACGAAGAGCCATATACGCATGGGAATTTCGTTGGTATATTTGGCCGATACTGTGTGACGGCCAATTTGTTCGCAGGAGCAGTTTGTCCTGTGAAGCCACACCAGAGGAAACCATTGACGTTCTTCTTCTGAAAAATTGCCTAGTCGTCTACCTGGCTGACCGCCAATTTGTAGAACCACGAACCGTTTACCGACTTTAGAGAGCTCACCGATAAGTTGAAGCTGATTTCCCGTCCAGGTATCATGGCTCGATCATTGGCCTCTGTTTCAATGGTGTTGTTCCGCCGGCGGAGATCAGGATGTGAGCAGCTTTGGCCACCGCCACAGCAATAGCAAAGCCATGTGTGTCGGTTGAATTCAAATTTGATACCAGTGCCTCACTCCACCACTGGTACGCCGGCATTAACCGCCCGGGTTAACCATCTGGAGTTATTTGGACTTTTTCATCAAAATTCATGGTGTCAACGAGGCCTTTGGCTGGAGTAAAGGGATCCAGATAAATATCACATGTTGGGTTACTGCACAGAGGATCAAGGTGCAGTTTGGCTTGACAGCACCAGAGCGAGGAATCGGGTCAGAACTCGTGTTGGAAACCTGGTAAATATCGATATTGTGTGTGATTAGAACGTCCCTTTAGGGCAAACTGTATAAGGGAATAATGGAGATGTTGGAATATTGTACATACAGCCAAGTGCCTCTCCAAGTTTGGAGAGAGTTTCAGCGCAGGTCATCTTCCCTGTACTATCATCTCGGTTCTGCACCAAACTGCAATTTGTATTTTCACAATAGCATTTCCTGTGTTAAAATGTATAGGAAGATTTCGTATCTGAGTATGGAGATGTTTAAATGGACATTATCTGCCGTATACCACACCAGGACAGGTAAATCCAGATGCGCCGCAAGTAACTTTTTGGCGCAATTTTGGGGGGGTTGCTTCCGCTAGCAGGAATGGCAGATCCTCTGTGCAAGACCCCCGTGCTGTTTTTATCTGTATAACATCATAAGAAAGCGATGTTGGTTGTATGGCTACTGGTGAAGTCAGGAAGACATTTAGCTGAACGGACAAAAATGAGACGGTATGGGAGACTTCAAGAAGGATTTCGCTCCATGCTAACAGTGACAAGACATGATATTCAATTTAGAAAGCAGTATTACCTGAGCGGTACACGATCTACTTAGATCTCTACAATTTTGACGATATTGATGAATTGGAAGGCGAGTGTGCAAGTCTTATAATGCCATACGGATTGGAGCAGTCCATATATTCTCCGCTATCAGAGTTTTAGGTAGCAGACGAAGATTCCTTTGCAAAAAAATATCACCAAACCTCGCTTAGTTAACTGTCAGATCTCTTTCTCGATCAGTGGAGGAAGAAATAGTATCCGGACCCCGAACTAACGAAGGCATTTTTCCGGATCCCTTACAGGGGTTCCCCGCAAATTTTCAGAATTATGTACTCTACATGTATGTTGATTGGACCTATGGTATTACGTTGGGGCTTCTTTCGCCGATCGATCTTTTAGCTCCTATTCTGTAATTCTGTAATTCGCAGAAACGGTGCGGGGGATCTTTAGTCAAGAAGTACTGTATTCTATCCCACCCTAGCTCAAGAACAACATGCATTCTACCCTACGGTTTGTCGATAAGCAGATTTTTTGAATTTAGCCAAAAATACATAGGCCCAAATACTTATTACATGGGCTGCCTGTTGCAGTAGGATGTTGCATACACCCCACCAATGAGCTAGTCCTCAGTCCTGCAGATGTTTGCGGTCTAAGAGCTGATGTTTACCGGAGCTTAGCGGATGGGTAAAGCATTCGAAACCAATTGGCTATGTTAGGTCTCGGATGGAAATATACTGTTGAACAATCTTTTGGTTACAAGCACGATTAATTCGGAGAATTCAAAGTTTTTACCGAATATTTGAAGAGTTGATGGAGTCAACGAGAGATGTGGAAATAACAGGGTCATACATCATCAAACTAAAGCTCAATTTTGCTGGTAGAGTAAGCCACCTAGGTTTTCACGCTCGTTCGATTAGTGAGACACGAAAGCAACCTTGAAAATGAAGTAAGTTGACAGAGGGTTAAAATGTAGTGACCAGTGTATTGAGATCATGATGCTGAAAATTTTCTTCCACTTGAAACTTTAATTTATAAAATGTGAAACACTTATCAGTCATTAGCGAACCATATTCGACAAATGCTTAATATTATATTCAGAGTTTCTATCGATCCGACATTCTTGACAAATCTTCACAATCAATAAATCTTTTCAACTCAGTTGAAGCCATTAAGGCTGTTTAGCTATATCTCGTGGGTGACTCTTGATGCAAATATCTCATGATTTACCTAGATATTCGAAAATTGGCTAAAGCAACATTATTTTCCTGTGCTATGTCTTCCCTTTTTTTCACTAGATAAACGGTTGATTTTGGAGATTTTGAAGATTAGCTGTTTGCATCACTACTATCTGATCGCAGTGAACCCTAAGTAATCCCTTTGTCTTCTGTATAACAGATATATACCATGTGTAGAGTATGAGTTTACTGTCGCTTCTTGGTTGGATTTCGATGAGGGTTTTAGGGGCTCAGGGCGCATCTACATATTTTAGAAAAAGTATTCGTGATAGCCTATGTTGTTGGTCATACGTTGAGTTAAAACTTACAACTACACGTGGATTGGTGATAACGTGATAGAGCGCCCCTTGTCCCCCCCAAACCGTTCATTGAACGGAAATACCTAGATAGTGGTATTCATGGCCGTCGTTTCCAGTATTCCGTCAAAGCATCGCGGCATTTTTTCTGGATTGATTCGTGGTTGTTCATATTCCAGGATACTTTCTTGCCGAATATACTACCGAGAAACCCATCGAGTCCCTGATTCAATACCGATGTCATTGCACGTCTTATTCCTGAGAAGAATTGATACCAATGCAAAAACTTCTATGTACAGCATGATCTTCTTACACTGGGCATTGAACTAGCAACAGCATCGGGGGAGAAACTTGCAAAGAACATGGTGTCTGGATTTTCTCTGGATCATTTTCTCTCCACCCTCCTCCTTCATGCGACCTTTGCAAAGTCTGAATACACATGGACCACTAATGAGCATCACAAGCGCGCACATTATTTCGAAGTTTTGGTCTCGTTGCTGTTTAAACAGTCCCTGTAATATTGGGATTGCTCATTTCCCAAAATTATGGCCCCTACCTAGGTTGATTGTTATGGCATGGGATTATATAAGAAGTAGCCCATTACCCTGCAAGTTCCAACGGTATAACGATAAAATCTCCTGCCGACGTGCTTGGTGTTCCTCTATACGTCTGCACGCCATGCCTTTCATAACACCTATGGTACCACGTAAGACCTTGCGGAAATTTCTCTGCTTTGTCAGTCAGTAAGTGGCCAAATTATGGAATGACAGAAGAGGAGCTACGGTAAGTAAAGGGGAGAGAGTATTCTAATTCGGGAGACTGACTTGGTATTTCGTATCAAGAGTAGCAATGCAGGATTCATGAGCTCGAACGAATGTTTCGATGGCATTTTGAAGCTCACTGCTCTCCAAATTATCGGTTTTCTCGGCGACGACCAAGACAGCAAACCCAGCCTGCAGAATGTAGATGCCAAGTAAGTAAGGCATGAATGTTAATTCCGGATCGCAATCAAGAATATCTTCCATGGCCTGAGATGCGAGGATCGTATGGCAGGTAAACTGGGCGAGATGATGATCACTAAGCGCTCCAGAACTAGGATCCAGCATAGTGATAACATCCCATTCGCCATAAGTCAATATTGCCAAAGCGTGAATTAAGAATGTACTGTAAGCTGCCACGATCTGCATAACGTTCAAGTCTCCATTCTTGTCGAGCAAAGTGCCCGAAGCGCTGTTGCCCATTAGGACTTCAGTAGTTCCAGAAAGTGAAGTCACAGACCCCATCAGCCGTTGCAACATGTTCTCCACAACCTCTTCAAACGCAGCATATGTGTAAGAAGCGTAACGAGGATTGAGCCGAAAGTGATGCAGTGCAACGATGTCTCCCAGAACCACCATGCATGGAAGGAAAAATTGAAAGAATCCAGGCCCACTGATTTCGGAAGGAGGTCCAAAAGGTCGCTGTGGGGATTGAGCCACAGCAAGATTAATATCTAATTGCTGCCATTGCTCATCTCCAAGAGGCTGGTAAATTTGGCATTTGGTATCAAAGAGGTGTATTGGCGCATTGTAGCATAGGGCAAGATGTCGATCCATTGCGTAAAGTAACCACCAGGTCCGTCGCCGCTCTTCCTTGCGCTCTTCATGCGCCAAAATATCTTGAAAGGCCATGGGTATATCCTTCTGTTCTTGAGAAAGATCTTCCTGCTCGCGATTCAGCTCCAGAATCAAAGCCATCATCCTCGCCTTGTCGAACCACATCAGACATTCGAATTTCAAATCACTACCAGAAAGCACGATGCCACAAAGAATGCAGGCAACGACGTGATCGAGCGTGAAAGAAGCCTTAATGCGATCATAGTCGTCATTTGGATGAGCTTGAAAAGTGGTTGGCCATGTCCCAGCGTTGGTGTGAGCTGGGGTGGGCACACTGAACACCGATGAAGCAACCACTGGCTCCAAGGGATTCGGAAACACACTCAAATTTAGCTCCGGGGATGCATCGCCCAGAAGACGAACAGTAATTGCGAGTAACTCGTCACATATCCTCGCTCTTAGGTATGTACGATTGCGGAAAATCTTCTGATCACAAGTCTGGGCGGCTACAAACAAGATGGCGGCAAGAAGCGCTGGAGACGTTGAACGGGGCTCTTTCAATCTCAGGAACGAGCTCTTCCGGAAGATATTTGCCAAGTTATATGGAGAGCGACTTTGAAAGACTGTAACGCCAAGGTCATTGAAGAAATAATCCAGTAAATCACACGCGACTTCCGGGGGTATCATGTGGCAGATATGAGGCAATACCGGCTGCAAGATTGTATAAGGACAACTAAGACTAGATTCATTCCAAGAGCTTTCCGACCCTTCACGGGACCCGTTGGCGGAGTTTCCCTTAGATGAGTTGAGAGAATCTCGTGTATTTCCATTGCATGCTGAAGATACGGCCGTTATGGCCTGGGTCATGAGAAGATTAGGTAGACTTAATGCGTCATCTATGAGTCAAAGTTGTAAATTGTCAGCACCGGTGTTCAGTCCCACGGCTTACTGTATTATAATACTCTATAATAGCTTGGCCCAGGTTGTATTGGTTTTATTTTTGGACTTACTGAATGCGGTCAAGTCAACATCTTGAGACAAAGAAGATGCTGATAGATCCCCAGCCACTCCCCCAAAGTCATACTGCATGGAATTGAGATGCCCTGGTTCGATAGGGGACATTTCCGGAAGAGACTGAGTCCTCCCATGCTGGGACGGCGATGCTAGTAATAGAGAGGGATTGTCCTGCTGCGCAAATCCCCTTGAGTCAGGTACGGGGTTCTTAGGCGCAGTCTTCTTAGACGACTGCCCAGGAGGTCGACCCCGCGATTTCTGCTTGCGATCATAAGCACAGTTGCGATCGTATTCTGCCAAGTCAAAAAGTTACAAATCGTCGTTATAGATTTAGCCACTATTTATTAAAAAATACGCGGGACGACTCAACCGTAGATGCTTTTTTGCGTACCTTGACATCGTGTACTATATTATCTTATTGTCAGCTTAGTGCAACCAACGAATATGACCTGATTTTATAAAAGCCGAGAAGAGCTTATATTAAAGCACGGCGAGACCGCTAACGTACCAGGGATGATTGCCATCGCACCGCGATCGGGCTGCTCTGCATTGATCGCATGCTCTTTTGATACGAGCTGGCCGGAGTTTGGTACTCTGCTGATTATAAGAGTCACCTGTAGGTGAAGCCATCTTTGCCGTTTAGAACCATTAACTTTTCGGAGTAGAATTGCGCAAGTCGCAACTTTTTTGGGTCGCAAAGTCGTCCAGATTGCTGCAGTTATTTTGATCCAGCTACTAAAGGATGCTGTGTGATGTTGCCTGTCTTGGAAACTTGAAGCTTTGCGGATTTCGGTGTGAATAGTTTGCGAGAGAGACAATGAAGGGTCAATCCAGAGCCACAGAGATAATGTGCTGAGGGTAAGGTTATGTTAGAGCCTTAGAGGAATGTGGTTGGGGTTGTGTGTGCCATACTCCAGAGTTCGCATTGGCGCTACGCCTAGGAAATGTCGAGGGGCCAAACTACTGCCTAAACTACTAACCCATATTCTGATAAATTCCGACGGGGGGACAGATCAAGAAGAAGCGGGGAAGCGGGGAAATTTCTCTCTACCTACAGACAGCTTTTTGTGCAATGATAGGAAAGGGAGGTATTACGATAGAAAAGACGAATTGCCGTGATCCCACCACACTCTTGACATCTAGAGGAAAATTAAGCATATCGCGTAAGGAGTTGAAGTCCATACGGTAACAAATAGTACAGAATCTAAGCTGGAATACTGGCACCGAATTCTTCGGGCTCTGATGGAAAAGCTGCTTCGACCATCCCGTGTACACCCTCTATTCCCGCACAAATACCGGAATAGTGTCCAGGTTGCAACTAACCTCTACATTTCTTCCACCTTCAAACGTCTCACTGTTTTCAAATAAGGTCCAGGTCCCCGGGGGCAAATAAACCGTTCGGGTTACTTGACCTGGATTCAAGACCGGAGCCACGAGATATTTTGGCCCATACATATATTGATCTTCAAGTTCCCACGACGTAGCATCCTGGGGGAAATCATAGAAACACGGGCGCATGATTGGTGTTCCTCGCTCATGCGCCGCTTCCATGAGCGAGCGCGTGTAGTCGCGGAGCTTCTCGCGAATGCGCATATACTTCACACAGATCTCATACACGGTCTCGCCGTATGACCAGACCTCATTTGCCGCACCGGAACATAACGTTGCACCACCAGTGTTGCCAACTTGAGGCTGCCGGGGCTCACGGTCACCATGAAGACGCATGACGGGGCAGAACGTGCCCCATTGAAACCAGCGAACAAAAAGCTCCCGGAAGCTCTCATTGTTAGGATCACCTCCGTGAAAACCGCCGATGTCTGTCGTCCACCAGGGGATCCCTGCCAGCCCCATGTTTAATCCTGCCACGAGTTGGTTTCGATACGAAATCCAGGACGACGCAATATCACCGCTCCATACTAGCGCACCATAGCGCTGGGAACCAGCCCATGCACAACGAAGTAAGTTGACCACGTTGTTCTGCCCAGCGGCGGTCATACCATCATAAAAGGTCTGCGCATAGCATAGCGGATATATATTGCCGATTGCAACATTAGGACCAAGATAATAGCGATAATTGTCAAAATCGTACACGTTATACTCGGGCTCGGCCTCGTCTAACCAGAAGACACGGATTCCCTTGTCGTAATAATTCCTTTTGGACTTGTTCCAGACATAATCCCGCGCTCGCGGATTTGTTGCATCGTAATGAACAGTCTCTCCTTCCAAGTTCATAGTCGTACGAATGCCCCGATCTGTGCGAACTAACAGCCCTTTGGCTACCATATCTTCGTAATTCTCGCTACGCTTGTCAACAGTCGGCCAGATGGACACCATCAGTTCAATCTTAAGATCCTTAAGCTCGCGTATCATTGCATCTTTCAAAAAAACGTCAGTACGTGAGAGTTAAATAGAACTCTCTCAACAGCAGGGCGCTCACCTGGGTCGGGCCAGTACGTGGGATCAAACTTCCATTCTCCCTGCAACGGCCAGTGGAAGAAGTCTATGACAATCAGATCAATTGGTAAATCTCGACGGCGGTATTCCCTTGCAACTTCTAGGAGTTCTTCCTGCGTTTGATACCGCAGTTTGCATTGCCAAAATCCTAAACCGTATTCAGGCATCATCGGCACTTTTCCGGTCACAGATGCATAAGCCTCAACGATAGCAGCAGGCCCGGAGTCTGATGCGACCACCCAGTAGTCTAGCGCTTTTGTATAATAGGCTTCGAAGCTCATGACATGCTTCCCAAAAGTCGCCCGGCCAACAGCCGGGTTGTTCCACAGAAACCCGTATCCGCGCGAAGAAACTGCAAAAGGCACACTGGCTTGTGAGTTGCGATGTGCAAGCTCAAGATCCAGGCCTTTCAAATCCAGGTTTGGCTGTTGATACTGACCCATGCCGAAGATCTTCTCGTTGCGATCCAAAGACTCAAATCGCTGGGTGAGTTTGTAGTCTCCACCAAGGATGGGTGCAAATTCTCGAGCCTCAATTGCCAAAGAGCTGCATTTGGGGTCCAGGAGGTCATTGCGATTGCGAGCATATTCCTCCAGAAGCAACTTGTTCGTGAGGTTGTTGTATATTGTGAGCTTGCCGGCAGCACTGATCATTGCTCTGATCACACCATTGACAATCGATGCTTGCTCTTCATCGATCGTAATCGTCACTGCGGATTGCGGCTCGACTTCCATTTGCAAAGCCCAATTCTCTACCGGCATCTCTGCTTGCTTCGTCGCTCGAACACGCAGCGCATTCGGACCCCATGGCTCAACCCATAATTGCTCCGCGTCATAGGTGTAGACTAGTCGCTGGTCTTGCTTGCTGAACATGGTCGATGGCACTGGTTATTTAGAAGATCAGAAAATAACTTTCTGAGTTAAACGTGAAAAATCTGATTTATGTGACGAGGAGAAAAGATGTGCTCCTTTTTTATCCCCATTCGTATGTTCGCCTAGCTATATGCCATGCTAGCGCTTTTACTTTCTCTTGCTCCGATGGGCGGTCATGCAACAGACGGTGTGATTACGATGGCCAATTGTTCATCGTTCGTACTGGTAATTCTTGCGTAATTAGCTTTCTTCTTACTGTCCAAGACGCCTTCTAAGTCTCCAGCTAAGCATGTGATGGTGAACGCCACGGACGCTAGGATAATAGGATATTAATCAAAGCGCTTAAATCTCCGTATGGAAATCTCCACCATTGTTGCAGCTGCAGCTGACGAACTGGTAACGCGCGCGCTGCGCCGGCGCGCCCGTGGCCTGAATGGGAACAGTGGAACATCCTCACTTTCCCTACCCTTAGTCAGCACAAGGTATTATCTCATATAATAAATGAGCTGATTGGTAGAAATTATAAGATAAAAATATAACGCTATATAATCTTCAGCCAATTAGAGATATATATTGAAGGCACTTTACCTATAGTAGCTTAGCAGTGCGCAAGAGCTAGTCCTATAAGGGTATAGCACTAATCATTATAGCTTACAATCAATAGGCTCACAATCCAGCTCATGATCAAGCTCGCTGACCAGCTCATGATCTAGCTCACGATCTAGCTCGCTGACAAGCTCACGATCCAGCTCACGATCCAGCTCACGATCCAGCTCACGATCCAGCTCGCTGACAAGCTCGCGATCCAGCTCACGATCCAGCTCGCTGACAAGCTCACGATCCAGCTCGCTGACAAGCTCACGATCAAGCTCGCTGACAGGCTCACGATCCAGCTCGCTGACAAGCT